>PISX010020587.1:0-35461 GCA_004024625.1 Mellivora capensis | reverse complement strand
ACATAGACCAGTGGAACAGAGTAGAGAGCCCAGATATGGACCCTCAACTCTATGGTCAAATAATCTTCAACAAAGCAGGAAAAAATATACAGTGGAAAAAAGACAGTCTCTTCAATAAATGGTGCTGGGAAAATTGGACAGCTATATGTAGAAGAATGAAACTCAACCATTCTCTTACACCGTACACAAAGATAAACTCGAAATGGATAAAGGACCCCAACGTGAGACAGGAATCCACCAGAATCCTAGAGGAGAACATAGGCAGTAACCTCTTTGATATCAGCCACAGCAACTTCTTTCAAGATATGTCTCCAAAGGCAAAGGAAACAAAAGCGAAAATGAACTTTTGGGACTTCATCAAGATCAAAAACTTCTGCACAGCAAAGGAAACAGTCAACAAAACAAAGGGGCAACCCACGGAATGGGAGAAGATATTTGCAAATGACAGTACAGACAAAAGGTTGATATCCAGGATCTATAAAGAACTTCTCAAACTCAACACACACAAAACAGATGATCACATCAAAAAATGGGCAGAAGATATGAACAGACACTTCTCCAATGAAGACATACAAATGGCTATCAGACACATGAAAAAATGTTCATCATCACTAGCCATCAGGGAGATTCAAATTAAAACCACATTGAGATACCACCTCACACCAGTTAGAATGGCCAAAATTAACAAGACAGGAAACAATGTGTGTTGGAGAGGATGTGGAGAAAGGGGAACCCTCTTACACTGTTGGTGGGAATGCAAGTTGGTGCAGCCACTTTGGAGAACAGTGTGGAGATTCCGTAAGAAATTAAAAATAGAGCTTCCCTATGACCCTGCAATTGCACTACTGGGTATTTACCCCAAAGATACAGATGTGGTGAAAAGAAGGGCCATCTGTACCCCAATGTTTATAGCAGCAATGGCCATGGTTGCCAAACTGTGGAAAGAACCAAGATGCCCTTCAAGGGACAAATGGATAAGGAAGATGTGGTCCATATACACTATGGAGTATTATCCCTCTCATGCATTCTTTATTCCTTCCACCTGGGCACACTTTACTGCCCCCTTTACCTGAGGGGGTCAACGTTCAGTTGAACTCCCCTAGCATTTTGTGCTTTCCTATCTTACAGCATTTATCATGCCTATATTTCCATTTTTCTGTTTTCTCATCTGTTTGTCCCTCTCTAACAGCAGTTTTCTTCTTTGCATAGCCTGGGAACTAGAAAAAAATGTTGACTTATTGGGGTTTGGCTTGAGTATCTGGATTGTTAAAAGCATCCAGGTCATTCTAAAGTGCTGCTAGTGCTGGCAATTCCTGCATTAGCTGATGAGCTCTTTGAATGTAGAAGTTATCTTAGTTGCCTTTGTAGCATTAACACCTAGCCCAGTGATGGACTCATAATAAGTCCTACTGAGTAAATGGAAGGTAACTATGGACAACTACTTTCTAATTTTAATGTTAAATACACACCAGCTTGCTGTGTCACTATATTTGGCAACAGCACTTGGCAGAAATTCCCAAAACAATGAATATAACTAAATTATAGAATTATTACAATTTGTTGTACTTATTGATTTCCTATTTCAGTCTTTCTTGCTGCAGGACTATGAGTTCTTTGAGGGGAAGGACTTCTCCTATTCATTTTTCTATCTCCAGAGCCAAGAATAGTTAACGAACCAGGAAGTATCTCAAAAACTTGTACTTCACTTATTTAACTGACCATAAATTAAATGAGCTGAATTTAAATTAATCATCAAAAGACTTAAGAAGGCCTAATATTGCTGGACAACCATACCATCCTACTGGTTCATTCACAGCCCCACTCCCCCAATTTTCTCACTTCATGCTTTCTCCTCTTTACTTCTTCAACCTCTAACACTTTCTTCTGTCATCCTCAGACTTGCCTCATGACCTCACTTCCACTTTATTAAGAAAAATTAAAACTTTTCAGAAGAGGACTTCTGTAGACTCACCATCCCCTCCGTTTACCTGCTAGCATCAGTACCCACTGGGCATCTGACAAACACCAGATCCCACTCCACCTGATATACCCAAAGACACCATTCATTTGTACCTGGTGATCTCTTCTACAGATCATTTTCCATCTCTTGTGGATCATTCCCATAAGCATACAAACACACTGTTGTGTATTCCATTTTTAAAAAGCATTTTATTTGGGCGCCTGGGTGGCTCAGTTGTTAAGCTTTGGCTCAGGTCATGATCCAGGGTCCTAGGATCGAGTTCCACATCAAGCTCCTTGTTTGGCAGGAAGCCTGCTTCTCCCTCTCCCAGTCCCCCTGCTTGTGTTCCCTCTCTCACTGTCTCTTTCTCTGTCAAATAAATAAATAAATAACAGAGAGAGTCAATTATCATATGGTTTCACTTATTTTTGGAGCAGAAGGAATAACATGAAGGACATGGGGAGATGGAGAGGAGAAGTGAGTTGGGGGAAATTGGAGGGTGAGATGAACCATGAGAGACTGTGGACTCTGAGAAACAAACTGAGGGTTTTGGAGGGGAGAGGGGTGGGAGATTTGGTAACCTGGTTGTGCGTATTATGGAGGGCACGTATTGCATGGGGCACTGGTTGTGGTGCATAAACAATGAATTCTGGAACACTGAAAGGAAATTTTAAAAAAATAATTTTTTTAAAAAAATCTCCAAAAAAATAATAAAAAATAAAAATAAAAAGCCTTTTTTAAAATTTTTATTTTTTTATAAACATATTTTTATCCCCAGCAAAAAAGCCTTTTATTTAACCTTACATCTCCTACTATATCTTTGCTCCCCTCTAGAGGTGGGGGGGGGACCTCCTCATAAATAGTTGTGTGTTTCATTGCTTCCTATTCATCTCTTCCTATTCTCTTTTAAATTCTCTTCATTCAGGCTTTTGCTCTCATTATTCATCGCTGTTCTCAAGGTTGCTGTTAAAGTCCCTGTCCAAATCTTCTCAGGCATCATTCAACTGGACCAACCACTTAATAACTCCACTCTCCGCAATACGCCTTCTTCACATAGTGTCCACATTCGTCTGACTGGTTGTTCCTTTATAGTCTCTTTCTCTGTGTCCTCATTCTATTCCTGACTACTTACTATTGGAGTATTCCAGGGCTCAATCTTTAGCCTTTTTCTCTATCCTCATCTACTTTTTTGGGGATCTCATTTGGTCCCATGGCCTTGGATGATATCCATATGTCAACAACTTCCAAATTTAGATGCTGGTGCAAATCTGAACTAGGCAAGTGAATATGCAGTTGCCTGCTATTCAACTCCTCCCAAACTCAGCATCTTCAAAGTGTAACTCTTGACCTGATGTCCCAAACACCATCTACTTATAGCCTTCACCATTTCAACTGATAGCAAGACATCCTCCCAGCTGTCCAGGACAGATGCTTTCCAATCATACCTGCCTCTTTCTTTTCTCTCACACTCCAAACTTACGCCATTAGGAAATCATGTTTTTCTACCTTGGAAATATATCCAAAAATGAATCACTTCTCAATGGCTTCAGTGCTACCGCCTTGGCCTGGGTCACCACCATCTTTTTTATTGGTTACTCCAATAATTTTCCTTACTATTCTCCCTACACCTACATTTGTTCATGCCCATCCAAATCTAATTTCAACATTACAGCCAAAAAATTCTTGATTTTTTTTTAATGTAAGTTCTGTGCAAAACTATGCAGTGGCTGGTTATTTCTCTCATGGTAAAAGGCTTTGTCCTTTGAATGACCTACAAGTCTCTCTTTTTCTAGCTTCCTGTTATCTTTATTACCTTCACTCTTACAATATCCTTGGGCTCACTTAATTTTAGCCAATATTTTGCTACTCACTGAGCATGCCCAGCATGCTCCTTAGGGCTTTTGCACTGGATGATTCCTTGCCTGGGCTATTTTTTCCCCCTGATGTCCACATGATTCATTTCCCTGTATCTTTCAAATATTTGCTCTAATGTCATTTAATAAATGATGTCTACTCTGAATACCCTTTTAAAACTGCAAACTTCCTCAGCCCTAAAACTCCCAATCCTTAACCCTTTTCTGCTTCTGTTCTTTTTTAGTACTTATCAGCTTAACACATACAGTAAGATTTACCTACTTATTCCCTTACCATTTATTGTCTGTCCACTCTCCACCTGAAGAATCTAAAGTCAAAGAGGGCAGGAATATTTGTTTTATTCATCCATATACAAAGCACCTAGAAGAATGCTTGGTACATATAGGGGGTCACTAGATATTGTTGAATGAATGAATAATGGATTTCTTTTTTTAATTCTGGAAAACTCTCTTCAAAACTCAAGCCCCTCCTTTTTATGCATCCAGTTTCAGTATGATCTATTGGGCTAAGGTGAGTATATAGTTTGTATTGAGGTATGTGTGTATGCACACACATGTGGATACACACACTCACACAATCAGAAATGTTTGCCTTTCTTTCACCTGTTACATATTTTCACATTGACCACTTTCCTATTGGCCATTTCCCTGGCACAGAAGGGCAATGTAGAATTTCTACAATGTAGAAAAAGACTTTCTACACTATCTCTAATCCTCACAACATTGAAGGGTAGATATAATTATTCCGACTTTAAATATGCAGAAAATGAAGTTCAGAGGGATTACTAATTTGTAGCACAACTGATAAATCAGAGTCAGGGTTTGATTCAGTGTTTTTCAGTATAAAGCCATTGCTCTGATCTACCTTATGCTGTCCCCATAAAAATGCAGAACACAAACAAGGCCAGACACCAAGTTTTACTATTTCTGTATTTCCCACAGGTACTTATATGGGATGCTCTTTCAGGATCTCATACATCCTGTCCAAATGTGAACACAGATGACGGAGATCGCCTTCCTGGACTGGTAGTCACTGAGCATGCTCCCGATCTGGTGCAGCCGGTGCCCTGCCCGATGTAGCCTCAGAGCTGGAACCCGGTCATCCTTCCCACTACCTGATGTAAAAATAAATAATTAACTGTGAAAAAATTCCAATCTCCATTTGGAGGCACTAAATCCCCTCTCCTTTCCAGATGGCTGGGAGATTTCTCCCAGGTGGTAAATATATTATTAAGAACTCATTTCACCGTGAAATTGACTATTCAAAACACAGACAGAAGTTAATATATTAGGACAACCTGTCTGAAAACTCGCGTTAGAGAAAATTTATTTTTGTTTAATATAAAACCTGGTATTATACACGACCTCTTTCTAGCTCAGGCAGTTAAAGTCATCCCCAGTTAGAACATGTGTTCCAATGTCAGGAGCGTCACATCTCCCTGGTACAACCGGCGATTACCCTCCCGCTGTGGAGACTTACATCATGACAGCTCATCATCGCCGGTCTCATGTAACATTCTATATAGCCCTTGGGTGCACAGTAACTTTTTCCATCAAGGATCTAGGGCCAGTTAAAAATCCCTAGCTGGGTTTGTTCTAGGTTGGCCTTCAAACTAATAATTCGGGACCATCCAGGGCAAATGAGACAGAAAAATTATCATTACATAGGGGTGATCTGTTCCATCATTAGAAAAACCATATCAATCACGAAACAGAAAGAAAGACTTTCAGCAAGGACCCAATAGGATGTGAATCTATTAAGTATTAATTCATTCATGTGTTGTTGATTCACTCTTTAATAGCTAGGCTGATTTCTTAGATTACAAAAACAATTACTAGAGCAGATTACAGTCTTATCAGTGAACACCTACATTATAATAAGAACAGTGTTTTAGGATTTGCCCAGTTTGTTAAAAAACCTAATTTACAGAGCTGCTAACTACTTAATTGAGGGGGTGAAGGTCAGAGGAGTAACCTTTTGCATGATCTTGAAGAAGGGCTGAACGTCATAGAAGCCTGTGTGGAAATGTTTATGCATGAAGGGACCCCCACCTACCCTGGTCTTGACACCAACATGGCTCAAAAAATATCTATCCCTTCCCTACAAGAGCTTTCTCATGTTAATATATATGTACTTTCTTCTGTCCTCTGACACTTTTGTTTTGAGTTTTGTCAGTAAACTGAAGTTTAAAAATAAAATGTAAAATATTTCATAGCTTATACGTAGGGAATGGTTGGATTATCCACAAAGCCTCACAATTGGCTTCCTTTTTTATCTTTAAGGATTCCTTCAGGAGTGACAGATTTATTACTAATCACACAATGAATTTGTTACACATCACTAGTAGCAAAACTAAACTGACACCTAAATAATGTCTATTAAAGAATTTCTTAATTTAGTCAATTATTTTGATCTAATTAATTACTCACTTAAATAAGAATTCATTCAAACAACTGCCTAGACTTCTTAAAAAAAAACAGTTCCAAAGTAATTAGCAAACCAGTAATTAATAATCCCTTAAGGAATGGAACCATTTTTCACACGTTTAAAGTAAACAAAACATCCTTTAGTGGGTAACTGACTTTTTCAGTGACTCGATAAAATTCCAACCACTTATAAAGTGGAAAGAACCATAAAAGGGAGATCATGCTCATTGGAAAACCGTTTTCAGTAAGTTTTAATTTCCACTTGGATAAATTGCATACTAGAATAGATACTAAAAATAACTTATTTATGTAATTTAGAAAACATTAATTCATCCCTTCATTCACACATCAAGCACTAGCTGTCAACTTACTAAATTCCAGGCACAGTGCTGCTTGATGACATATGCATGATGACTGAGAAAAATTTCCCTGACAATTCTTTTAATCCATTCACTATTTAGGTCCAAGAATATTTAAGTGAGGTTTACAAAGATGAAGAGGCAAGAATTCTGCTCTGGGAAAGCTCTCAATCTGTTGACAGAATTAGAATTCCATGTGAAATCTTGGAAACCAGAGGAAGATCCAGCAGATGAAAGGTGGTAAATAGCCTAACCATTTTAAGAAAAGTCCTTATTGAAATATAAGATACAGATAAAAAATGAGCCCATCATAAGTGTGCAGCATGATAAATATTCGCACAGTAAACACAACTGTGTTACTACCACAAGCTGAAGAAACCAAGCTTTAACCTTTACTCAGAAAGCTCTCTCCTGACTCCTCCCCACCTCTATTCTCCAAACACTATTCTGACTTCTACCTGCAGGCTACTTTGGCCTATTTTTACATTCCATATAAACAGAATCACTTGTTAGGAATTGTTCGGTGTCTGGCTTCTTTTGTCAAACATTATGCTTGTGAAATTCATCCATGTTATGTGTAGTTTGCAAGTTTCAGTATTTTATAGTATTCCATTGGATAAATATATCCCAATTCATATATCCATTGAACTGTTCACATTTGAGTTGCTTCTCATTTGAAGCTAAAACAAATAGAGCAGCTAAGAAGAAACATTTTTGTAGAAGTCTTTTGAGTCATGAATATATCTTCTATGCTTGAGAGTCTATGCTGGGAAGAAAAATGTCAGATTCTCTAGTTAACAGTGCTAAATAATCTTCCAATGTGTTTGTACCAGTTTAGATTCCCAGCAATGTAGAAGAGTTCTAGCTTCTCTACACCCTCACTAGCACTTGGTATTGTCAGTCTTTTTAATATTAGCCATTCTGATGGATACATTGTAATATACCGTTGCGGTTTTAATTTACATTTTCCTAATGATTGATGGAGCCAGTTTCCTTTACAAATTATTGGTCATTTTGTGAAATACCCGTTCAAATCTTTGGGCATTTCTACTGGATGTCTTTTTTTTTTTAAATTTTAGTAGTTATTTATACATTCTAGAGTTAAGTCTTCTCAGTTATATATACTGTGAATATCCTAACTTCTCAGTCCAGGTTGCTTAAAATCAATCCCAGCACCATTCTAGATGGTGTATGTCATCCCTGCGAAGGCACACATGCATGCATGTATTTGGCAGTTTTCATTCACCCTTCAGAATGGCTGGTGTGGGACTTGTATGTTATACTTTGCACCAACACTCAGACCTTAAATATTGGAAATGGCTCCAGATCAGAGCCCAAAGAGAAAGTCTAAGTAAAAAATGATAGTAAAAAAAACCTCTCCCCTAAAATCTCTTATTCTTCCTATAATACACTTAATCTCCAAATTAGTAATCCCCTTGATGGTGAAGAATTTTGCAGATTTTGTTTGCTGCAGCATTCCTTAGCATTGAGAACAACACTGAGCACATAGTAAGAGTGTAAAAGATGCTTATTGAATGAAATAATGACCAGGGTCACAATGGAAGTGACTGGTCTCAGAGGATTTTAGCTGCCTAGTACCTACTAATAATGAGCATTGACCCCACCTTCCTGGTTAGATATTAAAGAAACAAATATTTAGGTAATATATCTAATGGGAGACAGTATAACAATATGATTTAGATCATGGGCTATGAAGCAAAAGTACCTAGCCTTGGACCCTGATTTTAGCAATTAGTAGCTATGTGACCTGGACTAAGTTATATAATCTCTCCATGCCTCATGTGTAAGGTACACATAATAATAGTACTTATCCCACTAAGTTCTATGCAGATGAAATAAATGAATACATGTGACTTATTTCAAGGAAGCTCGGTCTATACTAAGAGCTTACTAAGTAATAGTGATGAGGATGATTGTGACAGTAACAGAAGTGTGGTGTTGATGATGAAGATCCTAACAGAAGCTCTGTGTGGTCAAACCACATGTGTGTTACTCAAAGCTATCATCTCACACACAGTGCCTGCCAGTAGTTGACTGAATGAAAGATGAATGACCAATTAGTTAGAGGCAAAGATCATACATTTTCTCCAACATGTGGGATATAGGTCATAATCGGGGCCATGGGTGTGGAAGAAAGTGAGAATGAGAGAAAATAGAGTGGGAAGGGAGGGGTCCCTCAAGTTGAGCCTTAAGGAACTTCAACCTTGAAAAGCTTGCTCGAGGAGAATGTGTCTGGTGGGCTCTGAGCCCCCCCACCCTCAGTAGCACAAAGACAGAGAAATAACGTGAGATGAAACAGAGGCCAATAAACAAAGACAAGGCAGAGAACACCAAGATAAAAGTGAGAATCCATATACCTAATGTTCTTCTAACCTCACTCTCCCTGTGCTATGAGGCTATATAAGCTTTCTGGAACTTAGATCGATCCCAAGGAGAAAGGAAGAAAACAACAGGGTGGGGAAGGGAACAGAGGAGTTTATACAACTGCTGAGAAAAACTTTGTAAATAATAAGATGATTTCTGTCATTGAGCAAAAGGGAGGTTTGAAACAGAAATTGAGTTATTATAGGGAGGAAAAGGAAGTTACCTGTTTTGTAAAACAAAATTTGATAGTCTTGAACGTCACACCACTTTACCTGTTAGGCTGCACAGCTAACCCTTGAACAACATGAGCTTGAATTACACGGTCCACTTCTATGTGGATTTTTTGATAAATACAGTACAGAATTGTAAATGTATTTTCTCTTTATGATTTTTAATAGCACTTTCCTTCCTCTAACTTACTTTATTGTAAGAATACAGTATATAGCACATACAACATACAACAACTGTGTTCATCAACTATGTTACTGGTAAGGTTTCTGGTCAACAGTAAGCTATTAGAATTTAGCGGAAATTTGGGGGTGTCCAAAGTTATGCATGGGTCTTTGATTGTGTGAGGGTCAGTGGCCCTGATTCCCACACTATTCACAAGTACTTCCACCTCAGAGTTCCTTCCTTTGGGATACAGGCATGAGTAGAAAAAATGAGTTGGAAGCAAGAACCAACTATGAATTTACTGTGTGTTCATCTCACTGAATGTTATTTTAAAAGAATACAAGTCACAACTAATGTCTCATTTAGCCTTGACAGCCATCTTCTGGCTCCCATGTAAAGCTAGAGATGCCCTCAGTCTTGTAAACTGGTCCGATCCATGCAGCTAAAACAAAACAAAACAAAACAAAACGAACAAACAAACAAAAAACCCAAACTATTTTGTGAGTGTTAACTAAAATTCCAATCTTACCATCTCATGAATGTTTTGGTCAGCCTATGAACAATACTAATTAGTCCATACTTATTAAAGGGAAAATTTCATTATAACAAATACCTTATAAAGGATAGTCTAAATTATATTTTAGAATTACTTTATCATTGGATAGGACTTAATTTTCTAGGAATGTTATCATAGGTGCATGCACACACACACATGCATTTATGTACATAATATGTATAGATGTGTGAGCTTACATGCTCACATACATGCAGGCATATACTTCCCTCAACCGATCCCCAAAGCAACCATGAAAAGGAGTTACTATTATTTTCCTCGCTTTACAGCTAGGGAAGCCAGGCTGGAAAAATCTTAGCAACTCATCTGAGCCACAGAATTAGTAAGTGCCAGGTCAAGAATTCTGATACCAGATCCTATTCTGGGTTTCCCTCTACTAGATTTCCTCATATCCAGGCTGAGGGCAAAGTCAAGATTAATTTCCGTAGGCCATCGGGATTTATCACAACAAAATTTGTCCTGTATTGTGATTAAAAATAAAGCTCGTAGTAGTCTTTACTTCTAGTGAGTCCATAGAATCATGCTTCTTTTTTTACCATCAAAGAACAAGTATACAGGTCAAAACCTCCTCAGGGCATCCATGTATCTTTCCTTAGAAGTGAGGTTTCTTTGTAATGATTGCTTTGTCAAACATCACATGCTTAGTCCCCTGGCTGTTTAGTCTGAATTTGGTCTCTCAGACTCTGACATTGAGTTAGCAGGTGAAAAAATTACTCTGAACTCATGAGTGAAAAGAAACAGCATCATGCATGCATATGACCTCTGTTTTTTTTTTCCTCTTCTAACATCTAGAATTTGATGTGTTTGTGCTTGTGTTCGAGTGGAATATGTGTGGCTTATTTGATGGGTGATTTGGGAGTTGGAGTAGGTTTTGAAACAAAGTGCTTTCCCTTTTGTCATCCATCTGGTATGCAGAAGAATCTTCCTCTGGAGCAGAATTGACTAATATTGGCTTTTCACATACATATATATACCTGGAAATCAGACCTCTCTGCTCTCTACCTTCAGTATGTAGATTAATTTTGGGATCCTTTATGCTTTCATGAATATTTAAGGGACTTCTATGAACTCTGAGATAGTCTGAACACAGAGCTGGTCTGAGAGTAGTCAAGTAAAATTCATTCTCTTTAATTCAGAGTGAGAGTGTCTGCAACCTAATTTTTACTGAAAAGCCATGGTATGAATATAATTCCAGAATGCTCTCCTCTGAAGTTCAAGGTATGCCTTACCCAGGGAATGTTATTTGCTACACATGCTGTCAGTGCTCCTGAAAAGTTTACACATTTATAAATTTGAGAATTGTAAGTTTGCACTCTGTAGAAATTGCCTGGAATCCAGACCTCCTGAAAACTTAGGGAAGTCACCAGACTGGGGCAGGGACTCTCGTGTGAGTTTACACAAAGTCCAGCCTGGGCTTGGACGTTGTGCTTAGGTTCAATGTTTTGCTTTGCTATTTTCCCACTGTGTGGATTTGAGCATATCCTCTAATTTCATAGCAGTTTTCTTATCAGGATGGGATAGTGCTTCCTCATGACCATGCTTGGTATTCAAGGGAGATCAGTTTATCAATATGCTTTCTGATCAATTGCAAACCATAATAGCTTTAGTCATTTATTAACATGTGTGTGTGTGTGTGTGTGTGTGTGTGTGTGTGCGTGTCCTTCAAAATCTTGGAAGCTACTATTTTCAATTAAAGAAATGAGGAAAAAGGTTTCCTTTGAGATAATAGAGAAGATGAGATCAGTGCAGTGTTTGGGGAGATCTCATCACTAGCATCACTAGCATCTAGATCTAGTACATGATTAAGGAGGTTGCATAACCTTGACCTTTGGACATAAGCATGTGTGTATGTGTAGAAATAGAGACAAAGACAGAGAGACAGAGGTGGTCATGGTAAAGTGGTCATCATGAGGCTAAAATAAATATTTTGCCCCGTTCAATTTTTTATGGTTAATTGCATTGAAAAAATAGTTTCAAATATGAACGTGAGTTTCAGATATTCAAATACTTTCAAAGGTTAATAGACTCTAGAGTAATCAGAAGAACAGAAGGAAAAAAAATCCCATGAGTAATGAAAGTTGAATAAATTAATTTGGTTTTGAGAGATGGTATTAAATATGTGAAAAGAAAAGACCTTTGGGGGTGCCCTGGTGGCTCAGTGGGTTAAGCCTCTGCCTTCTGCTCAGGTCATGATCTCAGGGTCCTGGGATCAAGCCCTACATCAGGCTCTCTGCTCAGCAGGGAGCCTGCTTCCCCCTCTCTCTCTGCCTGCCTCTCTGCCTACTTGTGATCTCTGTCTGTCAAATAAATAAATAAAATCCTGGAAAAAAAAAGACCTTTGGTGATTAGAATTAGATGGTAGTAACAGTAGTGGTGGTGATGCTCATGGTGCTGGTGGTAACAGTGAGGTGATGATGATGGTAGAAGTGGTGGTGATGCCAATGGTGATGTTAACAGTGGTCATGGTGATGATCGTGGTCATGGTGGTGGAGGTGATGGTGGTAGTTGGTGGTGGTAGTGGTGATGACTGTGATTGAGGTGAAGGTAGTGGTTGTGGTAATCATACAAGCAATAATAACAGATGACATTTATTGGCCATTTGCTATGGACAAGGTTGTGGTAAATCCTTTGCTTGAATTCTTTCATTTAGATCTAGAAACAGCCCTGTGCAGTAAAGGCATTTACTCCCTTCAGTTTCCATGTGAGGAGAGTGAGGCCTGGAGGATTTAAATGTGTTTCAAGGTCATATAACTATACATTGAGCAAGAAATTTGATCCCAGGCTATTTGATTCCAGAGTGATAAACATAACCATTTTGCAATTCTTCCCAGAAAAGGCCGAAAAGAGAGGATCGGATACTGAGATAATTATTTTTTTTTCCAATAGGAAACTGGTTTATGTGCCAAAGGCTGAAATGGGAGACCTAGAGAGTATTATCACCTAATGGTGCTAGGAGATAGTTTAAGTACAGATGAGCATAGTCTTAAGATTAGAAAAAGGATGGACTTCAAAATTAGAGAGGTAATTATTTATAACATTTGGTCATTTTGTTGGACTGTGACAACCTAACTTCAATAATGATATCGGATATCTAAGATTTACTTATCTGCACATAACTTGAACTTCAAGATAACCACTTAATGTGAAAATAGATTTTCGTTTTCACTCTCAGCTGACCTACTAAGTTTGGGTACTGTGAAATCACTATGGAGGAAAGTGACAAAGGGGAAATCCAAGGTTTCAGATTTTGAAGGAAATAATAAGCTATTGAAAATGGGTCCATACGGGACAAAATAAAAGCAGGTTGTTTCTAATGGCAATAGGATAGCCAGGAACTGATGGGCATAATTTATGAATCTAACCACCTTCCTCCTCTCTTGCTCTTCTAAGTCCTTTCTCCACAATACAGCAAGAGTGACCCTTCACCATCCCATTGTGTGCAAACCACAAAAGCTCCCCGCTGCCCTTTATCACTTCTGCCAGAGATGAATGGCCTTCAACTCTTTGCATGTCCAGACCCATCTGATTTTTAAAAATCTCTGATTGTATTGACCCAAAGTCCCCATACAAGCATTTTATTTTCCATCAGGGCATTTTACCTTTTACCTTTTTGGCACTTTTCCAAATTATAATTACATTTACGTGGGTCAATTTTCTTGCTATTTATTTTCTATCTTTTCCAAGTAAACAATAGGAATAATGAGGCTATTGCCTCTTTCATCCATCAATGTATACATGGAGCTTGGCACACAAAAAGGTACTCAAAAATATTTGTTGAGTGAATGAAGGAAATAATAAATGCATGCATGAATGAGTGAAATAACAAATGCACTCCCGGTGAGTACTACCCTCTGCTGTCATGAACTAGAAGGACAGAGACTCTCAGACTTCCTCTGCACATGGGTTGGTCAAAAATGCAACTCTTCCATGCTGCGTAAGTATAGAAACTGCGCTCCTCTATTTGCTATCACACTATTCCTAGGGGACAAAGACTGCAGTTCTGGGCATCATATTACAACAACTCTAGAAAATACTCTCTGGCTGCTTGGAATTAATATACATTTTCTTACATCCTCCCTGAAGGGACTACCAGGCCTGAACCCCTAACTACCCTCGGTTTTGTCCCTTTTTACCTCTGTCATTACCAAAGTGGGAAGATCTATCCCCACCCATCGTTCACACCACTGGGCTTTGCTCGTCCATCTCCAATTGTTCCCTCATTCATCAAGTTTTCCACTGTCCCATCCAGAATATTTTCTCCATAATTTTTTTAAAAGATTTTATTTATTTGACAGAGAGAGAGATCACAAGTAGGCAGAGAGAGAGGGGGACGAGGGAGAGGCAGGACCCCTGCTGAGCAGAAAGCCCCTTGTGGGGCTCGATCCCAGGACCCTGGGATCATGACCTGAGCCGAAGGCAGAGGCTTTAACCCACTGAGCCACCCAGGCACCCCAACCCTTCTCCATAAATTTTTCAGGATTTTTTGGCCAATTCCTTAATTTAGCTGGCTGCCCAAACTGGTTAAACTTGGATAGCTCCTGAAGACACTGCTGTCTTTGCAAACTTAGCTTTGTATTTTCTCAAGCTGCCACTTGCTTCAGAGTCTGTAGGTGTCGAGATATCCTTCTTGTTTATCATTGCCCCTTCCATACAACTACTTATTTAGTCTCTTGTTAAAATTGCCTTTTTGATGCTAATGCCATTGACTTTAGAAGCTCCATAATTTATTCAAAATCCTGACTTCTCCATTCTTGACCTACTAAAAATTATTAACACTTTTCCCTACTACACCTCAAGGATCTCCTCCCAAAGCAATCACAATCTTTGTCATGATCTGCAACTGACCTACTTTAAAAATTGACTTAAGTTTCTACTCTCTTGCCATAACATCCTACTATCTAATTTTTTTAAAAATTACTTCTACTGAAAAACATTCTTCAAACCCCTGAGATCTTGATGCTATGTTTATCATATAATATGTTTGTGTTGAGATCCCTCTGTTTTTTCCCCAATGTTAGCATTCTCTCTTTCCACATTTTCTCCTAAATTGTTTGGATTCCACTGCCCTTCTTGTCAATTACAGCCTTGCCAATATTGTAAACTCCCTCTCCCCTTGGTTTCCTGTGTACCTTTTCTTATATTTTGAATTGGGTAGGAATCCAAACATGTTTATCCATGCTTACATCCAAGCAGTCAAGTACGGCTGGAGATTGTCACATAGTAGGGCAGATAGATCTTATACAAATATATCATCATTGATCTCTAGTGAATCCCTGTTAATGTTTGGAAAGCCTCCTATTATTCCATCCAACTTGCATTCCAACTAACCCCCATTCTCAACTTCCTGCTATTTTACCTGTATAACCAGATAACAGAAAGTGCTAAGTAGATCTTTCCCAGTTTTTTTTAGAATTTATCAACCATTGCCTATCCCACATTATCAGTTCAGATAAATGGCTGCTGTGGTGTCAGTCACCTCCTTAAGGGTTTGACTAGAAGGTTTCTGCTCTGAAATCCCTCTGCCCTACTATAGAAGTCTAGAAAGGAGCATTTTTGAGGAAAGTACTATTTGTGAGGAACAGGGAAAGCAAGGAGAATGCCTCTTAACACACTCTCTTTTCTCAAGTGGAAGAGGATTGCTGCAAAACAAAACAAAACAAAACAAAAAACCTTGCAAAGTCCATGGCTCTCTGTAAGAATGAAATAAGTATGACAGTTCCACCCAGTTAATAGTCTGTTGAGCTAGGAGTCTCACTGACCTGACTTGTATTACTGAGATGGGGAGATGGGCCCTAAGAAGAAATGGAATGGTGTATGACCAGAGAAGGAGATCACAGACCGTAACTTCAAGTTCGTAATAGTCCCTGAAACTTACAGGTGATGTCTCTAACAGTGTCCATGGGACATGAGGGAGTGGGAGGGGATGAGATTGTGTGGTTGTGGCTTGCTGGGGACTTCATTGGTTTGGAGCAAAAAATCTAGAGTAACTGAACACGGATGAGCTCCCACCAGCTGAGTGTCAACTGGAAGAAGCAAATGATTCCTGGTCTGAAAAGACTAATGTCAACTAGGGAAGTTACTTTGAGACTCCACTAGCTGGACTATAGGGTTCTCATTAGGCCCTTCCTGAGTCTATAGATAGTAGATTCGGTGAGTAGTTAAGACCCACAACTTGGAATGTAAACAACATTCTTTGGGCAGAAACTGTACTTTACTTTTTTCTCCCCCTAGCTATATTGAGCTAAAAGCTATTGAGTTATATTGACATATATCATTGTGCAAGTATAAGGCATACAAAGTGTTGATTTGATACATTTATATATTGCAAAATGATTATCATCATAGTATTAATTAACACTAATCTTAAAGTTTTTTTTATGTACAGTATTTCACCTCCTCAGTTAAATTTATTCTTATGTATTTTATTATTTTTGATACTATTATGAATAAAATTATGCTCTTTATTTCTTTCTTCAGACTTTTTGCAGCTATTGTGTAGAAATGCCACTGCTTCCTATATATTAATTTTGTATCCTATAACTTGACTAAATAGTTTATTAGTTCCAACAAGCTTGGTAAGATATGTAGAATTTTTGTATATAAGATCATATCATCTGCAAGCAAAGGCAGTTTTACTTATCTCTGATTTGGATGTTTTTTATTTTTCTCTCTTGACAAATTGCTCTGGCTAGGACTTCTAGCACTATGCTGTGAATAGAAGTAGAGTCGGTACCCTTGTCTTGTTCTTGATCTTAGGGGAATAGCTTCGAACTCTTAACCAATGAGTATGAAGTTAGTTGTAGATTTGTAATACATAGATTTTATTATGTTCAGATATGTCCCTTCTATACTCAATTTGTTGAAGCTTTTTTTTTTTATCACAAAGGGATGCTATATTTTGCCAATTCTTTCTTTTTTGCCTTTATTGAGATGATCTTATGATATTTATCTTTCATTCTATTAATGTGGTGTATCACATTTCTTAATTTGCACATGTTGAATCCCCTTTTATCCCAGGGATAAATCCCACCTGAATGTGGTGTATTATCCTTTTAATTTGCTGTTGAATTTAATTTGCATTCTGTTTAAATGTTTTGAATTAAATTCATCAGGAATATTGGTCAATAGTTTTATTTTCTTGTAGTATCCTTATCTGGCTTTGGTGTTAGGGAATGCTGGCCTTATAAAATGAATTTCCCCTCATCAAACTTTTGAAAGGGTTTGAGAAGAATTGGTGTTAATTTTCTAAATTTTGGTAGAATTTTCCAGTGAAACCATGTGGTTCTGGGCTTTTCCTTGTTGAGAGATTTTTGATTACTGATTCATCTCTTTACTCACTATTGTTCTGTTCAGATTTTCTAATTCTTTATGATTCAGTCTTGGTAGTTTGTATGCTTCCAGGGTTTTATCTGTTTATTCTAGGTTCTCAAATATTTATTGGCTTAGAATTGCCCATACTAGTGTCCTATCATCTTTTAATTTTTTTTTGCTATCACATATAATGTCTCTTTTTTCATTTCTGATTTTCTATTTCTGTCTTTTCTCTTCTTAGTCCAACTAAAGTTTTACCAATTTCATTTATCTTAAAAAAATTCTTACTTTTGTTAGTCTTTTCTGTTTTTCTGACTCTATATCATTTATTCTGTTCGAATCTTTGCCATTTCCCTACTTCTGCTAACTTTGGGCAAAGTTTATTCTTCTTTTTCTTGTTCTTTGAATTGTAAAGTTAGGCTGTTTATTTGAGATCTTTCTTTTTTCTGAGTGTAGGCATTTATTGCTGTAAAATTCTCCCTTAAAACTGTTTGTGCAGAATAATTTGGGTTTTGGTAGGTTCTGTTTCCATTTTTGTTTGTTTCGATATTTTTAAAGTTAATTTTTAACCCACTGGTTGGTCCGGAGTGCTTGTTTAATTTTCACTTATATACGGATTTTCTAGCCTTTCTCCTGTCATTGATTTCTAGTTCTGTGCCACTGTGGTTATAATAGAAACTTGATACGATATCAGTTTTCTTAAATTTGCTAAGACTTGTTTGGTGACCTATTACATGATCTTTTTTGGAAAATGTTCCCTGTGCATTTGACAAGAATGTGTTTTCTGTTCCTGTTAGATAGAATGTTCTGTGCCTGCCTAGTAGGCCCATTTGATCTAAAGTTGGAATAAAATCCAACATTTCCTTATTGATTTTCTGTCCAGATAATCTATGCATTGTTGAAAGTGGGGTATCAAAGACCATACTATTACTGTAATATTATCTATTTCTCAGTTCAGGTATGATAATACTTATTTGATATACTTAGATGCTCAAATGTTGGGTGTCTACATATTTATAATTGTTATATCTTCTTGATGGATTGACCACCTTATCATTATATAATGATCTTTGTTGCTTGTTACCATTTTTTGGCTTAAAATCTATGTTGTCTTATATATGTGCAGATATCCCTGCTTTCTTGGTTTCCCTTTTCAGGGAATATCTTTCCTCATCCCTTCACTTTGATCCTAAGTGCATCCTTAAAGATAAAATGAGTCACAGACTTTCCTTTTCCATTTTTTTCCTTTATTGCATGAATATCACCTATCCAAGGAAGACCAAAGTGTTTAAGGAGTGAGTGAGCAGACCATAAGTAGAGGCCCATTACATTCTGAACCATTCAAACCAAAATCTGAATTTTTATGGTGAAACAGAATTGAATAAAATATGAAATTACAACATTAAACCAGGCTGGACAAGTTCTAAAATTTTAATTCATTGGATTGTTATGGAATAAACCAGATAGTATCAAGAATCCTTAATGGTCATAGGAGAAAGGTGATTTCTGCCACAGAAAAGTGGCAGAAGTTACTAGAAAATCATCTGTTTATACTCAAACTGAGTATAGCCACTATGATACCTTTATCAAAACACATTTTCTTTTTCTACCATTCTGGTACATGTAGGAATTATTGCTCCTCTTAACTGAACTCAGCCTCTCTCTCTCTCTCTCTCTCTCTCTCAATATTTCACTTGGTTCTTATCCCCTCCAGCTATCTCCAGAACCTGATAATGTTGATTTTTTGTTCATTCTTTTGTGTCAATGGTTGTTCTCTATATCAGCCCTTAAACATACTCAACCCATCTTCAGAATCTTTCATTTGACTCTATACATCCTACATTGATAGCCCATTTCTCTTCTTGTTTTCACAGTCAAGCAACTTGTCAAAAAAATTGCATACATTTTATTTATTGCTTCTCTTCTCACTTACTTCTCATCCCAATGTGGTAACTATTGTCTTATGGTACTGCGCTGACTTCAATGAATTTCATGTTATGAATCCAATGGGCACCTCTTCTGTCCCCAACCCATTTGCTTCAATTAACAGTTTATATTGTTAACTACTCCTCTTTTTTTTTTTTTTTTTAATACTTTCTTCCTTTGACTTGTCTGGCTGCTTTTCTCCTACTTCTCTGGCCACTTGTCTTCTACAGGCTTATTACTGTCTAATTGGCCTTTAGAATTGGAGTTTATCAAAGCATATACCTAGACTTTTTCCATTTTATACTACCTTCTTCCTAAGACATTTTATTTATATGCATGCCTTAATCTTTGAACTAATACAGAAAACAATCATTCCCCAATTTATATTCTAACCGAGATCTCTTTGCTGAGTTCTAGGATGCTCCAACAACATACTCAACATCTCCTCTAAGTTATTTCAAAGATTCTTTATATTCTGCATAACCAGGACTAAATTCAAGATTTCCCTCCCTAAATATGGTCCTGTGCCACTAAATGACACTACATTCCATCTAATTGTCATCCTTGACCCTATCCTCCTCTACCATCCAAAGCTATCATGTGGTCCCATTGATTTTTTTAACCTTTTAAGCATCACCCTAATCTATTAATTTCTCTCCCTTTCCATCTTCTCCTTCCTGCTACACCCTAGTCCATCATCTCTCACCCAGATGACTGTAATAGTTTCCAGAGGACCTGTACACACCCAACAATCCTGTAATGAATCCGACATGGAAAAGTAGGGAGACCTTTTTGAAAAGCAGATTCAACCATCACACTTTGCTCAAAATCTTGGTTAAAGAGCCAAGTCCCTAACATGACCTATCAGTTCTCACATAAGTCAAAGGCAAAAAGTGCCAGCCTGACTTCTCTCTCCCTCCCCCATCCTATTCATATCCTAGAGACTTAACCTCTAATACTTCAGAACATTACCTTACTTGGAAATAAGGTCTTTGTAGTTGTGATTAGTTAAGTTAGGATGAGGTCATACTAAATTAGGGTAGGCTCCTGGTCTAATATGATTGGCTATTTTACAAAAAGGAAAGATGTAGACAAAGACACACCCATAGGGAGAATGTCATGGCCATGTGGAGATAAAGACAGAGATTAACATGACACTTCTGCAGCCAAAGAACACCAAAGATGTTTAGCCAACCACCAGAAACTATGTGAGAGGACTGGAACAGATTTTTGCTCATAGTCCTTAGAAGAAACTTAACCTATTGCCACTGTGATCTCAAACTTTCAGCTTCCAGAATTTTTTTTAAGATTTTATTTATTCATTTGACAGAGAGAGAGATCACAAGTAGGCATAGCGGCAGGCAGAGAGAGACGGGAAGCAGGCTTCCGGCTAAGCAGAAAGCCTGATGCAGGGCTTGATCCCAGAACCTTGGGATCATGACCTGAGCCAAAGGTAGAGGCTTAACCCACTGAGACACTCAGGTGCCCCTCAGCTTCCAGAATTTTGAAAACAATACATTCCTGTTATTCTAAGCAACCCAGCATGTGTGGTACTTTCTTACATCAGCCCTGTCAGACTAATACACACACCATTTTCCTCCTTGCTCTTCCTTCCTCTGGGACTTGCATTTCATCTACAACAGAGCTTTTGATGTGGGAAACAGAGGTAGAAGAATAATTATTAAATTTCCTTACCTACTGACAAGCCCTTAAAACAGGCAGAGTGACCTCCTCCTTAAGGCTTTGCTAAGGGCAAAGGACAATCCCAGCCGAACCTACCCCCTACCCCCAACCAGTATCCTATAAGTCTACTTTAACAATTCCTTTAGGAAACTTTATCTCTAAACCTCCAAGATAGTGTCGACAATCATTCCCAAGCATCTGGCCCACTGGTATACATCTAAAGGGTCTCAGGAGAAGATTTTATTACTGATAATGAATAACCTTTTCCTCAGACAATAGCTAGCCCCTCAAGGTCCTAGAAACCTTGCTTCCGGAAATTCCTTAGAGACTTACGCCATCCCTAATCCCCTCCCTAATTTACAGGTATATAACAGACCACTCCTCACATCCCCAGGGCAGCAGCTCTTCCTGCCCACCGGTCCTGTCCCCATGCTTTAATAAACCACCATTTTGCACCAAAGATGTCTCAAGAATTCTTTCTTGGTCATCGGCTCCGGACCTCACCCCACCGAACCTCACCTATGCTCTAGAACTTCATCACTTTATCCATGCCCTTCCTTCTGTCTGGAATGCTTTCCCTCTTTTGTTTTGCTAACTCCTATTAAGGAGTTCCCTTGCTAGCTGAGGAAAGGCATCCTTGACGAAGACCACAGCCTAAATAAGTTTTGTTTATTATTCAACTTGTTTCAGTGTATAATTGTGTTTCATTCATGTCATTCCTTGACT
Source organism: Mellivora capensis (assembly GCA_004024625.1). NCBI lineage: Eukaryota > Metazoa > Chordata > Mammalia > Carnivora > Mustelidae > Mellivora > Mellivora capensis. The sequence goes on along the minus strand of PISX010020587.1, from coordinate 13,843 downwards.
AGTGTAAGATCTGTCACAGTGTAGGCAAGCAAAAAAATCACTTGTTATTTGAGTGAATGAATGAATGAATGAATGCTTATGTAATAAATACATATTCTGGATTGATTTAAATACAAGTCCAGGCAGAATTAATTGTTCACTCTTCCATATTCTGCTCGTTGTTTATGATTTCCACAATTACAGAATTGGCCACATTACCTTTTATTCATTTATCTTAGGTGTCTATCTCATACTCTGTCACCCTCTTGAGACTATGACTTCTTTGAGCCTTATATTCCCAAACTCACTATTAATCTGAAACCTAGTGAGCACTCACCAAATATTTGTGGAACTGAATTATGTACAAATTAAAAGGAACAATGAACAGCATTTGCTTAACAAATGTAACAGATAATTATTATCAAATGACTTGAATTATTTTCCTCTACAAGAATAATTTTTTTTAAATTTGTTGCTCCTAGTAAGTAAAATTATGCCTGGTAAGTTCTTCTGTTCAGCCTCAAGCTTATGTGGAAGGAAATTAAATGTCTCTTCCTCAGATTCATTTATAACTCACTCCTCAGCTGATGTTCTCTACAATACCTTTTGAGAATTCTTTTCAATTCCCTTTATTCTCTTATCCTCCCTCCCCCTTCAGATGTTTGTAACCCAGGGGAAAACAAAGCACTTAAATGCAAGTAACACTGTAATCATACACAGCATTGACATGCACATGGAACAAACAGAAACTAGAAAGTCTTCCACTTAATCTCACATCTCCTGACTCACACTCTTGTACTTGGCCATGGTAAATGTAAACATAGGCTAAAGTAACATTCTCTTATGTTTAGGGTTAGCCATTGAAATCCATTTAGTTTCAGTTGAACTAATATAATCACAAGTACTTCTCTAACTCAAAGTTGTTTTTTTATGATAAGAAAATGTTCTTTTCAATTAAACAATGATAACATTAATACTAATTTACATTTCTACATTTCTTTTTATCCAGGTTTCCCAAAGCACTTTAAAAGGATGTATTCTGTTATATTAAGATCAAGCAAGAAGTATTATCTCTAGTTAACAGAGAACAGAAGCAGATACTTGTTAATTAATACTTGTCACAGGTCATCCTGGCGGTTCATAACAAATGCCTTTCTTCAAACAGGGGTAATGTGCATCGCCTGTGGACCAGATGAGCTAAATCTGTTTAAAATTTAGTTTCTCCCACTTCTAATTTCATACTCAACTGATGTCTTGGCCACTTAATCTTCTTCTGAAAAGCAAACCCCAGAGATTAAGATCATCTTAAAGAAGTTGTGAGTGACTGTAAGGTGAGAATCTGTTTGGATTCTGCTCTGCCTGCCGTAGCCATGTTTTCAAGAAAATCACCCTTTAATCAATGAGGAATGTCCATGGACCCAGGAAGCCCTGAGATTATCACCATTGTCGCAATTCACTCTGAAGTAATATAATTTCTTCCCCATTCCTAATAGGAACTTTGAGGTGCTTCTGTGAAAGCCAGACTCCTATAGGACTGAAGACCCAGTTCATTTCCTTCCTTTCAGCATGAAAAATAAAAAAGAAAACTAAAGAGAAAGCCACTGCTCTCTGCCAAAATGGATATCACCTATTAGTCTCTACACAGAAATTTTCTTACATATGTGGCTTTCTTTTAAAAAATTTTTTTTGTAGAGAAAGAGAATGCAAGTACAGGAGGAGGGACAGAGGGAGAGAGAAACTCTCAAGCAGGCTCCACACTCAGTACAGAGACCAAGGTGGGCTCTATCTCAGGTCCCTGAGATCATGACCTGAGCAGAAATCCAGTACCCAGCTTAACTGACTGAGCCACCCAGCTGCCCCCTGTGGCTCTCTTTTAAACCTGCCTTCCTTTCAGAAAACAAATCAGCCTTTCAATTTAAAAATTTACCTTGGGGTGCCTGGGTGGCTCACTTAGTTAAGTGTCCAATTTTTGGTCTTGGGTCTGGTCTTGATTTCACAGTGGTGAGTGTGAGCCCATTATCCGGCTCAATGCTAAGTGTGGAGCCTACTTAAAAAAAAAAATAAGTAAAAATCCATTTCCACTCCCACTATAGTTGCCTTGATTTCTCCTTTCCTCTTTATGTTATGGAAGAAGATATCATTAAGCTAGCAGAAGACAGTGAGCCCTCACTCAAATATAGGCATGCATCTGAATTGCACACAAAGTAACACGTGACATTGACACTATGAAAAACGATTCATCCCAGAGTCTTCTACTTCCCTTCCCTTTATCAGTTACTCATTCAAGACACTGAAACCAGCTGTTATGAGGGGCTGATATTTGCTTTGCAAAGGAAGAAAACTCCCTCTGTACATACATTCTTATTCTTCCTACTGATTCGTGTGTTAATAGTATTTGACAGGTTGGTAATTTGTTTTTTGTTTTTTTAAAGCCATAATTCACTTAGTATGTTCTGCTTTGTTATTGTACATTTTACACTTTGGTGCACAGAAAATATTTTTTTTAACATTTCTTTTCTTTGCAGTTATCATTCATTCAAAAGGGCTGCATGAGAGTCTTTGGGGACAGGAGGTGCCAGGAGGCCCAGACAAGGAAGAAAATGAGAAGAGGGTGAGAAGAGCATCAGGAAAGGAGGATCTAGAGACAGAAACAAAGATAGAAGGGGTCCTTAAATGGGGTGACAACTACATGAGGGAACAATACCTGTGAGGAAGGAAACAACAGAAAAGCACTACAACTCTGTGCCCTGCAGGTACAATGGACTCCAGCCCACCCTCTTGCTCACCTCTGAAGGGATCTGAGAGATGTCTCACCATCCTAAGTTTTTCTGAGAAAGGCAGGAAATGGCTCTGTCACCTCCTATAGGACATTCACAGGAAGGCGGGGAAGAGGGTCAAGAGAGGAACCTCACATGCACATAGCTGAGATTTCTGTCTCCATAGAAACTGGTTCTCCTTGCATCCTTGGGGTAAGAATGGGAGTAGGTCTGGAAAAGCTCTCTGAACTTCACCTCCTCTCTAAACTGTCAGGAATCAAGGTCATGAATCCCCAATGTGTTCAGCACCAGGGAAATGGAGTCTGAAGGAAGGGAGGTGGGGTGGGGGGCGAGGATCTCCCCCTGAGGATGCTTTCCTCCACTGGAGCATTCAGGCCACCATATGCCAGATGTGCAGAGCACGACACACCATTAAAACCACATATGCCACTGTGGCACCTGGATGGCATAGTCAGTGGAGCCTCTGACTCTTGATTTTGGCTCAGGTGGTAATTCCAGCATCATGAGATGGAGCCACGCAGTGGGCTCCAGGCTCAGTGGGAAGTCTGCTTGAGTTTCTCTCTCTCCCTTCCCCTATGCCTTCCCTCCACTCTCTCTCTCTTTCTGAGTAAATAAATAAATACATAAAACCTTAAAAACAGCAACAACAACACATCAGCCATTTATCGGGCAGTCACTGAATTCCAAGCATTGTGCTTTTTTACTTTGCTTCATTTTTCAAGGCAAATGTGATCATTCTTCTTTTACAGATAAGGAAACAATATTTGAGAAGTTAAGTATTTGTTTATTACTATAAAACTAGTGAGGGTGAGAATCTAAATTTAAGACAAACTCTTACTGCAAAATCAAAGTTTTTGCCAGTGTGCCCACCTGCCTCCCTGAAGCTTACATGGAAGTAGAGGAAAGGGTGCCACTTGGCTTGGAGTTCAGGGTCAATAAGTACAGCATCTTTTCACAGAGAAGGGGACATCCTGCCTGGCCACAGGAAACAGTATGTCTGTGACTAGGGATCTCACCTGTCAGTGGCTATTGACCAAAGTCACCAAAACAAGAGCAAGGGATAAGCTTCCAGTTCCATTAGGAAGTGTATCTGGTGATGCTTCTTTTCAACTAGGACACCTGGATGGTGGGAGAGCAAGAAAAGAAACTTGGAGAAAGCGATTTTCTTTCCCCAGTGTGATTGTCTTCCTAGCCAAACACAGGAAGAAACCATTTTTCTATGTGCTCAGACATGAAATGGGAATAATAATCTCTACTTTTCATTTTCTTACAATTTTAGGAGAAAATCCTTCACCCATTAGAGTTGAAGATGTACAGCCCTATCACCTGGCAATCCCACATCTAGGCTCATGGCTTTGGAAAGACTTGAGTGTGTGCTCAAGGATTTGGGACCCCAGATATGATGGACAACAACTGTTTTAACAGCAAAATGTAAGCAAGCAGCAGCATGTCCTCCAACAAACAAATAGGTAAGTGCAGAATTGTGACTTATCATAGGACAAAATACAGTACTCAAGGTAAACATTGAGGAACTTTAGCTCATGTTTCAAATGGAAGAATGGTACATATAAAACTTTTAGATTAATGAATACATAATGGTATGATTAACTTTGTGTAAGTTTAAAAGCATGCCAATAGCATTTTACATTGTTGAGTGACACATCCATGTGGTAGAACTATAGATGAATGCCTTGGGATGATGATAATACCAAATTTGGAATGGTTTTGAACTCTGTGAGGAAGGAAAGGGGCTGAATGTACTGGTGGGAGGTTGGGGGGGAGGTGGACTCTACAAAGAGCTCACCTGTATGGGTGACATATTTTTTGTTAATCTGGATGTTAGATACACTAATATTCATTTTCTGTCTTTCTCTTTTGTATGTTTTAAATCTTTCATAAAAATATTTTGATTGAAAAATATGTAAAAGCAAGCACAGAATTTCCTAACAACCAGCAAGCCTCAGTCATCGGGGTGGGTGACTCCAATCCCCAGAGAACCAGAACACAGAGCAGGCTCAATATCCATGTGGGGGAATCCTTTTGCCACTTGGATTCTCAAGTGGCTTTACTTCTCAGTAGAACACTGTGCTTCTTTGGCCGTGGAAAGTTGTCTAGAAACAGAGACGTAATGTGGGAAAGACAGAGGGGACAGAGACTGAAGATGGAGAGCTCAGATCCAGCAAATAAATGAGAGGAGGGGCCCTTGTTAATCTCACCAGGCTGTTGTGGTTGAAAGGACCCACTTTGCTCCCAAGCAGCCGCTTATGTTATTATTTCTCTCAGCGGGTTTCAAGCTGCCTGCAATTCTCTGTTAGTTAATAAGAAAAGTGAGAGATGCAACAATTGCTTTTGCTTGGCTGGCTTGTAAAGGCTTTGTCACTCAAAAATGGAACAAAGGCCCTAATAACACCCTGTGCCGCAAAGGCAAGTGTCAGGGAACAGACCAAAATCAATTATCTGGGTGAAATTCAGAGACAGGAGGAGCAGCACATACACGCACAGTAGCCTCCACACCACATAATCCCATTAACAGGGTGCTGCTGCTCTCACGGGAGGGCAGAGCCACGCAGGAAAATTATAATTAAAAGTAAATAAAGGGAAACGAGCCCCTAGTGCCTTCTGTCACGGCCTTGAATGTGAACGTGGTCCCAGCAGGTGGTGGCATGGCCCTCCAGTGGCTCCCGTGTGGGGCAAGCTGGGAAAACGGGTTGAGCTGGGCTTGCTGGCTAATCCTGCTTGTTAGTGATGTTTAGTAACAGGGTAAGGGCTTTGGCAAGTGTTTGTGGTGTCCTGGGAGCCTAGAAAATGTTCCTGACACAGGATATGGACTGTTCTAGAGATTTTCTATGTACATCTCACTTGCTAAATAAATATTTATGGAAATATGTGGAGTGAAATGAATGAATGAAAGAATAAATGAATGCACATGACAGCAGAATGTATAAGTGAATGGTCCATTAGCGTTTTCCTTAAAACAACACATAAGAATCATCCAGGACATCTTTTATAAATTCCGTAGTCCACACTTGGCCCAAATCAAGTAAATTAAAATTTCTGGGAAGTGGAACCCTATCTTCCGTGGGTTTATGTGCTCCTCCAGATGACTCTAAATGTGCAGCCAATGTTGCAAACCTTTAACCTCAGTTGTCACTTACAGTCTTCTTTGGTTGGGTTTACAGGTTTTTGTCACAAATTTATATAATACCAGGTGTAGCCAGAGGGCAGTTAGGACAAGTAGGATCTTATTTCACCTCCAAGAACAACTAATTTTCTGTCTTTTGGCAAATAACCTAAACTTCCTGAATCTCAATGTGTTTGTCTATTTAAAAAGGGGGAAGGGGGTCTGTTAACTAGATACCTTTACAGTCCCTTTGGGCTTGACAGCTCTATGACCTTGAAACTCCATGACCCAGAACTCATGTAGAACAATCAACACAAATCTTTACTGAGTGCATTTTCTGTGTACTTAATCCCTGTGGGGAGATCAAAGTTGAAAAGAAGGAGAGATAGGACCCTGTAATTCCTGTGATCCTTTGCATAGATGCTATACAGACAATTGGTAAAATGCGGATGAGCAGTGGAGGCAAGCTGTAGCAACATCCTTTAACACTATGATTATTTCCCTCCAGTATCTTCAGCGACTGACAATGTCTGACACAGAAGCATTGATTGATGATTGAATGAATGAATGAATGAATGGCACCTCTAATGGGTAAATCAAAGTGTGGCTTCCCTTTGGAAACTGAGTATTTCTGCCTCACTAGCTATTAAATAATCATCCTCCTCACCCCTTCCCAAGAAGCAAACTGTTGCACTGAATTGTGCTCAATAGTTCCTAATATCCCAACCCAGCTATACAAGTCCATGGATTTTATCAATATGCAAGTATATGGCTTCAGAGCCAAGAGGGGTATGGTTTCTCCTCCAGAAAGGATCTGTTAGCACCTAGTGAGCTTTTAGTCTATGTCAGTAAGTAGACATCCTTGCAGCTCCTTAAAAAAAAAAAAAAAAAAAAAAAAAAAAAGTGTCGTATTTCATTTAAATATGTTTCACCCATTTGTTTCACCCATTTACTAAAGTTAGTAGGAGAGGTTGAAATCAGGCAGGTCAGTGGTAGTGGGAGCCCCTCTTCAGAGATCCTGACAGGACAGAAGAAATCATTTTAAATTAAATCCTTGAAAATCATGGTGAAGGATCTGCTGCTGCAGGAAGGTGGGTTCCCTGTAAAGCAGGGAGGGAGATTCCAGGTCACTGTGCCTCTCAGACTCCTTCAGTTGATGCCTGTAGGGTGCAAAAATCTGCTAATGTGTTAGAGTAAAGAAAATGAAGAGTGTTCATTGTAAACACCCGGCCTATCATTTTCAGTGTGCTTGGTGATGAAAATCTCTTTGGAAGAAAGCATAGTCAAGAGGATTTACCCTTATTTGCAAAGACAGTAAGTGGTACAATTCAAATCTAGCAATTCTAGCTGGCACCAGTCCCCTCTACTGCATCTATTGCTCAGTCCCTGTAAGGTTGGGAAAATACCCAGAAGTTACTCAGTATAAACCAATGACAAAAAGAGGCAGTGCTGAGGGTCAGGTCGGTGCATGCAAGATCTGATGGTTATTGTTAACTGGAATCTTGTGGCCAACACTTTGGTGCTAGACAGTGAGCTAATTCAGAAAAGTAGGGCCAAGGGGGTGGAAGGAGGTGGGCAGAGCAGATCGTCAGTGCAGATGCTTAGCACCCACTTCCAGAACAACCTTTGTAAAGACCCAACTGCATGCTGCACGGAAAATGCTGAGGATTCCTAGGATACTCGGATTGGCTCCCCTGCCTCTTTAGGTCATTGGCTAAGAGATGACAGAGCAGCCGACATGGTGATTCTGCTAGAAGAGTGCTCCTGAGATGTCCAGTAGGAGTCAAGGCTAATTTGAGGTCAGGCTGAAGCAAGTTTCCCATTCCTCATAAAACAAAAGACTGAAAGAAGCGGTTTCAGGATCAAGTGTTTGTTTTTAAAAATCAGCTCCACCCATTACATTCTCACTCTCCCTAAATCCCTAAAGATGATTTTATATTTTAAGCAGATCTGTTCTATGTGAAATAATTCTTGGTCTTAAATGTCATGTATACACCCTGAGGTCATATTGTTTGGGGTGCAGTAGTAATGAATCAGATACATTATTAATACACAAGTACAGTGACACACTAGAGTCCTTCAGGGAAATTCACATAGGTATACAGAGTACTCAGAACAGCCTGGATATGAATGCAAAGAAGGTCTGAGAAATTCAGGTGGAGACTCACCTCAATGTATTGAAATTAAAACCTGAAACAATAGACCCAGAAAGACCTCAGTTAGGTGATGTACATGCTCATATGCTCCTGGGTTTCAAAATGCCCACACAACCTGAAGCCCAAATAAGAAATATCTAGAAATAGAAGCTGTGCCATGGTTGGGGGTGGGGCAGTTGCAAAGGGGGCCATTAAAAATCTCAGGGAAGGTTAGGTAAAATATTTGGAAGTTGCAGATAGACTCGGAAACCCACTCAGATTACATAAAAGTAGATAGCACAAAATCAACATCACCCAATTAATGTTCACTCAGCGCCTCCTATGTTTTAGACAGTATGAAGGATGAACCCTTGGAGAAAGAAATTCAGCTCTAAGTCTTTAAGCTGAAAGGAGCCCCAAATAGTTTGTGGCCTTATTTTGCTCTGGATAGATCTCCCTTCAAGTTCTAAAACCCTTAATCTCTAGACCATCTAATGTGATATGGCAAATGCCAGCTCAAGTCAATATAGGGTTGCATGATTTGGGGGTAAACCTCAATGAGTCAGGTTCTTCACTTGTCATTGAAGAATTGGACTAAATAATCTTTAAACCCCTTTTCTAGTTTCACATCCAGTAAAATTATTTCCCCACCCAGAAAGCAACAGTTTTTGTCTTCATATTAATGAAATCTCTAAAATATGAGGTATCCAAGGGGCACCTGGGTGGCTCAGTTTGTTAAGTGTTGGCCTTCAGCTCAGGTCATGATCCCAGGGTCCTGGGACTGAGGCCAGCATAGGGCTCCCTGCTCAGTGGGAAGCCTGCTTCTCCCTCTCATTCTGACCCACCCCCCAACTTGTGTTCTTCCCTGCTTGTTCTACTTTCTCTCTCTCAATAAATAAATAAATAATCTTGGAAAATATGGGGTATCCAAGAAAATACGGGATTAACCCCAGATTTTATAAAAATAGCAACTTTCTTCAGAACTTAAAAAAAAACTATCATTCTAGGTAATCTTGGGGACAACTGTCTGCTGTTTGAGCAGTACTGGAGCTGAGGGACAGACACTGTCCACCACTGACACTGAAAATATCAAATGATTTTGGATCAAGGCATCTGAGATGCATTTATGATGAGTGACTAAGCCTCGGATGTTTCCCTCCCCACTTGGTGTGATCCAGAATAAATCCTCTTCTGCTTCTGTGTCTCTGGCTTTAGCCTTAGTTGTTACATAATCCACAAATGCAGAATTTTCCAGCCACTAATGAGAGCACTTCACATTTAGAAATAGGAAAGCTTTCTGAATTGTAAATAAAGGCGGAGAAAAGAGAAGATAATTCAGTTGAATTCTTAAAATGTTGAAACGGAAGCGATTGCCTCTTTGCCAGATCTCTCTCCCCATTCCTAACTACTGGCTTCCCCAGTGCACAGTCCCCCACAGCCTGCATCCCCAAGGCTCAGGGACACTGAAGCCCAGCCCTGCCCACGTGCTGGAATCTGCTCCCACCACGGAAAGGAAGCAAGATTAAAGCCTTAATCCTCCTGCAAAGCTTCTTAAGCATTTCTATCAGGGTCTGCTCAGTTGGTGCTTACTCAACCTGCCTCTGGAAAATATCCCAATTTAGGCCCTTCTGCTGACTGTCAAGTTGAGTGAAATGAGAGCATGGATCCTGACCATGAGATGGGCTGGGGAGACAGGTGGCAGGAAATCATAGGGTGGGGAGGAAAATCAAGCCATTCCCTTTTCTTTGAAGATAGGTTCTCACTTCCACTCCTGGGAGAATTTTGATTTTATCCTTGGTCTTGGCTTTGTTTCCCTACCTCTAAAGGATTCTTCAAAAGTATTCAAAGAAAATTTTTAAAGAACTCTACCAATATATATTGAGCACCTACTGTGTTCCAGATACTGTACTAGGAGATTGCTGTGAGAAAGAGAGATAATGCCTGCTCTCATGGAGCACAACCCAATAAGGGACACAGCCAGTGTGATAAGCACCTACAATAGAATGTAATATGGTGGGGCGCCTGGGTGTCTCAGTGGGTTAAAGCCTCTGCTTTCGGCTCAGGTCATGATCTCAGGGTCCTGGGATCAAGCCCCACATCGGGCTCTCTGCTCAGTGGGGAGCCCGCTTCCTCCTCTCTCTCTCTGCCTGCTTGTGATCTCTGTCTGTCAAATAAATAAATAAAATCTTAAAAAAAAAAAAAGAATGTAATATGGTAAGTGCTGCGATCAAGGGGTTTGAAAAGCTATGGGAGCATGTAAGTGGGGCATAGGGCAGAGTATAGTTGGGTTGGAAAGATTCCCAGAAAGAAGCCAAATTTAAGCTCTAAACCAACGGATAAATTGTAGATAGCCAGTATCAGCACAAAGGTGGGGGATAAGGGGACAGGAGAGTAGCAACAGGTAACAAAGAAGGCAACGGGGATGAAGGGTCATGGAGGTTAAGAAGATCCTTCTCAGCCAATTAGAGTTCAAGCTTGATCCTATCGTGAGGGCAATAGAAAGCTGTGGATGTAAGGAGAGCAGCAAAATCACATTTCCATTTTAACAGATCTCTGATTGCGGAGTAGAGAACACACTGGGGAAGAGCAGAAATGAAGAAGGACCATCAGAAGTCATTGTCCATAGTGTGTGGGTGTGGAAAGTGGCAGCATTGCTACAGAGAGGTGGTTGGTTTTGAGAGACATCTGGGAGGTGGAATTATCACGGCTTCCTTGGCAAATTGTCTGTATGTAATGGAAGAGAAAGGAATCAAGAGGAGAGTCCAAGTTTCTCAACTGGAAACCATGGTGGTTGTAGCAATGCAGAATAAGGGACAGCTGAGGGAGTGATACAGACCTTACGAGCAATACACCAGGCATGGAGGTTCAGAGTGGAGTAAAAGGAAAAAACCCTGAGTGGTTTTAAATGGGGGTGCGTCTCACTTCCCCATTTTATTTTGGAGTTTTATCTTACTTTTCTCACATTTTCTTTCCATGGGATTGAGAGCAGGACCAAGTTTAGGAGTGCCTCTTAGGATCCAAGCCATTGATAATTTTTGGCTTTTTTTCAACAAGAAGTGGGAAGAAATGAAAATCTACTACCATCTGAAATTGCATTAAAGGGTTCTGGAACCTTTGTTTTCACATGCAATGCAAACATGTGATAAGAACATATTTTCGTGGACTCACAATCTGGTCTAGCAGAGAACCAGGTGGGGGAGGCACCTAGAGGGAGGGAGTCTAAAGGAGGAGAGCCAGGTGTGAACATTCACCGCCGCTTTGTTAATGATCTGAAAGAGGAAGTAAACTGCACATTCATGAAGTTTTCAGCTGAGTAGCAAAAAAGGAAACACCAGGGAAAATAGCAAAATAATTGGAGTAAAACCCAAGTGGCAAGCAGAGAATAGGGATGATGTGTACCCACTTTTGTGTTGGTGATTTATTGCAGTGGATCAACATCCTTTCTGAAGAGAGATGAGAAGAGTGCTCTATTAGGCTTTATAGGAGGTACATTAGCTCCATAAAGGTACCATGTTGTGGTTCATTCATTGTTTCATTAGGTGTTAAATGACAGATAATAATAATAATATTAATCATACATGGCTAACATTTATTTAACTCTTATTGTGTGCTTGACACCAAGCCAAGCACATTACCTCTTTTAATATTCAACAAACTCTATGAAAGAAGCAGTGTGACACATGAGGGGAATGAAAGATAGGGAGTGAGTGACTTGTCCAAGATCTTACGACTATTCAGTGACAAAGATGAAGTCAGAGGCCAGGTCTCTGTGATCCCAGATGTTTTGTTCCTAATCACCAGCTTACACTGCCAACAGCAACATCAAAGTAATACTGTTACCAAGTCCTTAGAAGAATAAAGGATTATTGTGTAGAACTGAATGAAGCAAATAATTATAACATTATGTTGATTTTATTGGTGAAAATCCAGGAAACTCTATATAGGTGAGCTATTGGTAACCAAACTCCCTAGTTTCCCATCTGAAAAATTTGCCCATAGAAAACTCCTACAACATTCTTTCTGACACAGGTCAAGTATCTCTTCTGCAGAGTATCCCAGACTGTGGCAAAGGCCATAAATTCCTCCCGCTCTAGAACCCCAGTTCATTCTTTATAAAAATCCAGTTTATGATGTATTGGCCATTGTTATATAGATGCACACACATACACACACACATACATACATAACTCTATAAATTTATATATAAATAATATATATACACATGTTTATACACATATATGTATGGCTTCCTCATTAGTTTATGAAGATGTTTCTATTATTCATCTTTGTGTTCCTATCACCTAGCAAAGTACCTCGAACTTAAGAGGTTCTCAATAAATACGTTTCGAAGGAATGAAAGAATGATTGGATGATAAAGTATGGATGCTATTAACTAACATATAAAATTAATTTGCTGTCATGATAACAATCATATGGTATTGGAGAAGTACATGAAAACATTAAACTGAATTGACAAATATATTTGGTAAACTCTTAGTTCTAAATATTATGTGCTTTATTATAAGAAGCGAGCATCACGAAAGGCATAACTTTGATGACATTATTACTGTCTTCTTAACCATACGTTGACGATCATAGCTGGAAATAAGTCCCAGTTTATTAAAAGCAAATATATAGGGCAAATCTAAAACATCATCACATGTACAAAAGGAACTTTTGGGAGTCACGGTCCACACCACTTAAACAGGCATGTAGGCAGGCTTTTCAGGATACTGATTGTTTCTTTAAACTTCTCTTTTGACTGTCCCTTTTCAAGTGTTCCTGTGTTCTTGCATGTAGATGTTCTAGATGTAGACTACTTGCATACCCTTGAATTCTCCACTTTCTCACTCTGGACACAAGCACACCATTTTTCCCTTGGCAAAATCTTCCTTTCCCACTTTGCTTTGCTACCTTGAGTCTTGATTCAGATACTAATGCCTTCAAGAAGTCCTCCTTATTTATCTGATAGCCCTTTGCCCCCTGGAGATATTCCTGTGGGGGGTGGGGCACATAGTCATGGTGATGCATTGTCACAAGTTTGTTTTTTCCCCCTTCTCTTCCCACACTCCAACCTAGTGTCTGTTTGCTTCTATGTCTCCCGTCCCTGGCATGATGCCCAGGGTGTGTTTCATGGAGTAGAAAACTGGAAAGAGGTGTGGGGGAAGGGAAAGGGGAAGGAAGGGCAGATAGGCAGACTCTAACACTCTACTGTTGTTTTTCTCATGTCATGGACACATGTGAAGTGCTCTTCAACCAATAGGCCTTGGCCTGGGAGTATCCTCATGGTTGAATGTTTAGCTGGAGTTGATCCAAACATCATTGTTCGCACCAAGGATAAATCAATACCCCATTCTCATATGGAATAGACATTAGCCCTCACGTGATAATGGCAGCCTTATTAGAGGAGAAAGAAAGAGATCGACAAAAAAAAAAAAAAAAAAAAAAAAAAAAAAAAAAAAAAAAAAAAAAAAAAAAAAAAAAAAAAAAAAAAAAAAAAAAAAAAAAAAAAAAAAAAAAAAAAAAAAAAAAAGAAAAGAAAGAAAAGAAAAGAAACACACACACAGGCAGAGAGAGAGAGAGATGAATTCTTTTCCTGGAATAGGGCAGAGAGAACCAGGAGAAAACAAGAATTTGGAGAGGCAAATGGAGTTTTAAAGTCAGTGTTTCAGTCTTTCACATTGTTACTCTGCAAGCACTTTGAGGTTGTTAGGGATACATAAATGCCATGTAGTGTTCAGTTTGCTAACAATCTCCACACAGCTGAATTTCATACCAGCATCACCATCTACCGTAAACACTTGATCTGGGGATGGTATGATGACTTTTTA
>PISX010020586.1:0-35464 GCA_004024625.1 Mellivora capensis | reverse complement strand
TATCACTCTTTGCAGATGATATGATACTCTATGTGGAAAACCCAAAAGACTCCACGCCAAAACTGCTAGAACTTGTACAGGAATTTAGTAAAGTGTCAGGATATAAAATCAATGCACAGAAATCAGTTACATTTCTCTACACCAACAACAAGACAGAAGAAAGAGAAATTAAGGAGTCAATCCCATTTACAATTGCACCGAAAACTATAAGATACCTAGGAATAAACCTAACCAAAGAGGCTAAAAATCTATACTCAGAAAACTATAAAGTACTAATGAAAGAAATTGAGGAAGACACAAAGAAATAGTCTGTTTCCTTCTGAAGACCCTGCAAGTGTATGCTTTTGGCTCAAATGCTTTTGTCCTCCAGAGTTGGAAAAAGCAAAAAGTAGGATTTGGTATAATCATGAGCAAAGGTAGGATGAAATATTCTCTCATTGTTTTAGGAGCTTTTTAAGCCTTGAAGCATTAAAGACAATTTGCAACTTTGGGAAACCACCCTATTGAATCATAATGATCCCCAAATCTGTCTTACCCTCCCTTTTCTGTGTATATAGTGTTTAACATTGACGTTTGCCTGTCTACAAGGGTTATTTATGTGAACATGGGAAGCTTTGCTGCTTCGGAACCCATCCAGTCTTGTTGCTCACCCTTTACCTGTGGCCTTGATTAAGAGTTTATGAAGTCATAATCAATTGCCATGCAGATAGTCATGATAATCCCACGCTGAGCACAAGTTCAGTAGGAGGAGCAGATGGACTTCTAAGCAAGAACCCTATCATCATGTCAATGTTCTTAGTAACCAAAACCACAGAAGGAGAGACATATAATGTGAAGACTGGTGCATCAGTCTCTAGTGTGTTACCCAACATGATCCTTCTCAAAAGTTTTTGGTAAAGGATTTGTGTCTTGTTCACATAGCTGGTGAGAGGTAGAGGAGGAAACCACAACAAAATGATCTCTCTTTTGAGCAGTAGAATTCAAACTCTCCACTTTAAAGGGTTTGATTAGTGAGTTTCTAAAATACCTAGGTCTCTGGAGTTGTTAAATTTTAACACTAGGTTTTGTTTGTCTACCTTTTCTCCTTTTTATAATGCTCGAGTCAGTCCTCTCATGAGCATGTGAATCACCTGAGGGTGTTATTAAACGAGAGATTTGGAGTCAGCAATCTGGGATGGGGCAGGAGTCTGCGTTTCTAACAGGTGATGTTGATCCTACTTGTCACACCACACTAAGTGGATGGCGCCTTTGAAGGGAAATCCAAATTTTGAGTCAAAATAAAGATCTTAGGGCTGACAAGCTTCCAGAAACACTACTTTCTAGTTACCAATAACATTACTGCATTTTCCTAAGTCTAAGCCACATGTTTCCTCACATTTTAACTTTCTGATACTGGTGTGTGGCAATCATCTTAAAAAAATTGTACAGCTACTGAGCAGACAAAAAAGTTGTGACATATGGGTTATCTGAATATATGTGAAATTTGTGGTTGATAGAATGTGTTCATTTGTTACCTCGGTTATCTGCATTGGTAGCACCACGTGGAGGTCAAATTTTACCTTAACATTTGTTCACAATACTTTCATAACACACTTGGTTCCACATTGAATTTGGCTGGAAAACTTTAAAAAATATCGATGCCTGGGTCCCAGAGGTTCTAAGGACAATTGTTCTCCCCAGATGATTCTCACATGCAGCAAACTTTGAGAATCACTGTGTTAAAATCCCTTCGCCAGGGTGCCTGGGTGACTCAGTGGGTTAAAGCCTCTGCCTTCGGCTCAGGTCATGATCTCAGGGTCCTGGGATCGGGGCCCACATCGGGCTCTCTGCTCAGTGGGGAGCCTACTTCCTCCTCTCTCTCTGCCTGCCTCTCTGCCTACTTGTGATCTCTGTCTGTCAGATAAATAAATAAAATCTTTTAAAAAAATCCCTTTGCAAAGATCAAGCTGTTAGAGAACACTGAAGCAATACATTACTATGTGCATGTCAGGCCATGTAAGGCAGGAGAAATTGCCCTCATCTTTCAGAAGACATCATAGACTTTCAAAGCTCCTAGAAGCTGGTTGTCAGTTGAGCAGGATTCTCACCCAGATGGTGATCATCTGTCAATGGAAGCCGCCCGACTTTGTTCCAGAGATGTTGTTTTATGTCCAGTGATATTACAAAACTGAGTTTACCCAAGTTGAGAATGTAGATGAAATCCTGGTTTTATTCCCTATGCCTCAAAATCATGCCAACGCTGAAGAGGCAGAGATCAAAGTCATGAGCACAGATTATAAAAAGCTGTGTGTTGTGGTACTAAACATGGCTGCATGTGGCCAAGGATTGGTCCCCAAATTTCTTTCACCGTCATGTGAAGAAAGCTTGGATTTAACTTAGACTGTGATATTAAATAAGAAAAGGGCCCTTGGGGCACTTGGGTGGCTCAGTCGTTAAACGTCTGCCTTCGGCTCAAGTCATGATCTCAGAGTCCTGAGATCGAGCCCTGCATCAGGCTCCCTGGTGGGCAGGAAGCCTTCTTCTCTGTCTCCCATTCCCCCTGCTTGTGTTCCCTCTAGCTGTCTCTCTCCCTATCAAATAAATAAATACATAATCTTTTAAAAAAGCAAAAATAACAACAACAACAACAAAAAAGGAAGGGCCCTTGCAGCAAGAGGGGTGCTTTGTGAGTCAGCTGAAGACAAGGTTTCAGCTGCTGTCTAGTTGAGCCCCTTGGAGCCCCTCCTTTCTGGCCCTGCAACACCCTCTTTGACTGTCTGACCTGATCTTCCAGAGAATAACCGAGAAAAGGGCTCTGGTGAGGTAAACTTCAAAACTGGAGGCTCTGACTTGACAGTCACAACTCATGTCTCTGGGTGGGTGGTAAGATCTTTAGTCCTTACAGAATAGGGATGGCAGACATTGTGTCTCCTGGCCCCTGGTTTGGTGGTCAGTACTAGACTATGATCCAGGAGCCCTACCAGTCATTAGACTATTGGATATACTAGAAGGAAGAAAACTAGTTCCAGTATGTCCTTACACACCCACACACAGACCCTTGGAAGAGGTGATAGCTCTAGAGGAGGAGGAGTTGGAATGAACTTGTTTGCAAGGTAGGCTAGGCCCTGGGAGGAATACAAGCAGCTCCAGGAGGAGGAAGTATTGAGGAGATTCTCTAAAGAAGGGGAAAGTAATTAGCTTGGTGTGTTGGTCTAACTGGTCAGCAACTCCACCTTGAATATGACCCAGGGCTAGGCTAGACCTCAGAGGGAACTGGTGCCTAGAGAGACTCTCACGGCTGAGTCATCAATGGGAGATGGGGGTCTCCAGCCTCAGCAAGGACATATATGTAGATTCTGTGAGTGAACTGTACCATATGCCCCTGGGCACAGCAGGTTTCATCAGCAGCCACATTGGACAGTTCACATAAAAGCTGATGACCTCGTACCTCAAGAGCCTGACTCTATGTAAGGCCAACTCTTCTTCTTGTGCTCTGCTAATTGTCTACTCTTTCAGACTTCAGTTTTGCAATTATTACTGCTTTCCTTCCAGTCACCAATTTCTCCCAATTTAGATTATCCCTGTTAGCGTATTAAAAACCTTGATATCATGTCTTTAAAAAACAATGATAAAATTTTTTCCATCAAATTTCCCAAAAATACTTCCTAAAATTTGTTTCCTACCTCTCATTTTTTCTTTAAATTACCCAAGTATTCCACCACAACTCTGAAATGGTTATTACTGGAGTCGAAAATGACTTTATTAATAATCTATTGTCTTCATTTTACTTTCAGTAGTTTTTTGACACGATGGGCCACACTTTCTTTCTTGAAATCCTTTCTCTGGACTACCCTAATCTCATAAGGTTTTCCTTCTGCCTCCCTATTCTGTTCTCTTCATTCCTCTCAAATTTCAAACCCCAGTGTGTTGAAATGCCTAGGAGCTTTGTCTTTAGCCCTTTTCTCTTTTCACTGACCTCTTTGGTCCCTGGAGAATGAATCCAAACCATTGCAAACTGAAATTCCTGAGCTTCAGACTTCCATATGTAATGGTCTTCTCAGTATCTCCATTTAGATATCCATGAGACATCTCTAAATTAACGGCCAAGGAACAGTCAGTCTAAAGTAGTCTAAAGCTACTCCACCATCCCTACCCCTTGTTTTTCCCATCTTTGCTTATTGGATTACCACACTCCCTGTTGCTCAGGCTTAAAATCTTGAGGTTAATCCCTTTCTGCTGCCACATCATTCACAGTAAGCCCACCAGCTCCCCCTCAAGACAGCTCCTGAATCAGAATGTGTTTTATCATTTCCACTTCTGCAATCCTGGTCCAAGGCACCCTCAGCCTAAACAATTGCAGTGGCCTAATTGGTCTCTCTGCTTCTACTTTGTCCCCTGCTTCCCTCTCCTCCTTTCACAGGACAGCTAATATATCTTCTAAAACAAAGATGACATCATTCCTTTCTTTAGAACCCTTCCATGCCTTTCAGTAGCCTCAAACTCTATAGAATCCAAATTCTTTGCCATGGTTTGTAATACTTGGCATACCCTGGTTTTGGCGTACCTCTCAGTTTTTGTTTTGTCTTTGTATTTGGTGAGTATTTGTCTAGAAAGACTTTATATTCTTCTACCTGCAATTTTTATACCATTATATTTTAGATGAATGTCTTGAAAATAGTGTATGACTAGATTTTTTAAAAAATCAATTTACTGAACATTGCTAAAACTAATTTATTGTAGGGGCACCTGGGTGGCTCAGTTGGTTAAGGGTCTGCCTTTGGTTCGGGTGGTGATTCCAGGGTCCAGGGATTGAGCCCTACAGGGAAGTCTGCTTCTCCCTCTCTCTCTGTCTCTCCTCTCTGCTTGTGCTTTCTCTCTTTCTCAAATAACATCTTTTCAAAAAACTAATTTATTGTATTTCTTGCCATTAAATATATTTGGATTAATTTCTACAGTCTTAGGTTTTGCTTCCTTTTTTTTTTCTTTAGATTTTATTTATTTGAGAAAAGGAATAAATTTACCTTAATAAACTTTACTTATGAAACACATTATGGTCACCAGACACAAATAAATAGCTTCAGACAAGAAAGGGGGTGGAGGAATGAAACAACTCAAAGAAGAAATACATGCACAGAAAAATTGAGGTAAATAAAAAGCAAAACGTAAGCACCTGGTTGGCTTAGTAGGTTAAGCAGGGAGGGGAGGGACAGAGGGAGAGGGAGAAGCCAACTCCCTGCTGAGCAGAGGGTCCCACATGGAGCTCTATCCCAAGACCCTGAGATAATGACCTAAGCTGAAGGCAGATGCTTAAGCTACTAAGCCACGCAGTTGCCTTACTTTTTGCTTCTTATTTACCCCAATTTTTCTGTGCATGTATTTCTTCTTTGAGTTGTTTGTTTCATTCCTCCACCCCCTTTCTTGTCTGGAAGCTATTTATTTGTGTCTGGTGACCGTAATGTGTTTCAAAAGTAAAGTTTATTAAGGTAAATTTACTCCTTTTATTATACAATTCTATTAATTCTGATAAATGTAAACACTCATATAACCATCACCACATCAAGATGTAGACTATTTCTATTATCCTCAAAAGTTACCTCATGATTTTTTATCTTCAGCTCTCTTGTTCACATCCACCCCTAGCTGTGATTGATCAGTTTCCTGTACCTATAATTTTACCTATTCCAAAATGTTATTGAAATGGAATTATAGAGAATGTTACCTTTTGAGTCTGACTTCTTTCACTTAGCATAATACACTTGTGACTCATACATACTGCATATATCAGTAGTTCCCTTTTATTGCTGAGTAGTATTCCATTGTATAGATATACTACTGTTGTCTATTGATTCACCGGCTGATGGATATTTAGATTATTTCTAGTTTGGGGTGATTTTGAATAAGGTTGATATGAACATTTGCATACAGATTTATATATTCACGTGTTT
The DNA here is from genome assembly GCA_004024625.1 of Mellivora capensis. Lineage (NCBI taxonomy): Eukaryota > Metazoa > Chordata > Mammalia > Carnivora > Mustelidae > Mellivora > Mellivora capensis. The sequence goes on along the minus strand of PISX010020586.1, from coordinate 29,540 downwards.
TCCTTTCTCCAGGATAAAAACCTAGGAATAAGATTGGTTGGTTATAGGGTGCCTGGGTGGCTCAGTCAGTTAAGCATCTGCCTTCAGTTCAGGTCATGATCCTAGGGTCCTGGGACTGAGCCCTACTTGGGCTCCTTGCTTAGCAAGGAGCCTGCTTCTCCCTCTCCCTCTGCCTGCTGCTCCTTCTGCTTGTGCTCTCTGTCTCTGTCAAATAAATAAATAAAATCTTAAAAAAAAAGAGATTGCTTGGTTGTATAGTAAGTACAAGTTTAAGAATATAAGAAGCTTGTAAACTCTTTTTTAAATTGGCTTACTATTATGCATTTCCATGCTCAATGAATCAGAAGTTCCAATTCTCTGCCTCCTTGTCAGCACTTAGTATTTTTAGGACTTAAGATTTTTAGTCATTCTATTAAGTATAGTACATTTTATTATGATTTTATTTTGCCTATCCCTGATGTCTAGTGATATTGAGCCACTTATGTGTTAATTACTATCCCTATATTTTTTCTGATAAAATGCATCTCACACATTTTGATATATTGTGTTTTTATTTAATTCAATTCTGCATATTTTCCAATTTCTCTTGTGACTTCCACTCAGAAGCATTTGTTATTTAGAAGTATATTGTTTAATGTCCAAATATTAGGGAATTTTCTGAATTTCTTTTATTGGTTATTGGTTTCTAGTTTAATTTCATTGTGGTTTCAGAATGTATATTGTACAATTTCAATTATACAACTACATTTATTGAGGTTTGTTTTAATGCCTAGAGTAGGGTTTATCTTGGTGAAGTTCCCTGTTTACTTGAATATCTATTCTGCTTCTCATACTTGAGGATTCATTTCTGCTATCAATCCTAGAAAATTCTCTCATCAAAAATTTATTCTCTCACACTAGTATGGCTATAATCAAAGAATCCAATAATACTAAGTATTGGCAAGGCTGTGGAGAAATTGGAACCCTAATACGTTGCTGTTTGGAGTGTGAAATGGTCCAGCCACTTCGGGAAACATTTGGACAGTTCCCCAAATGATTAACTGTAGAGTTACCACATGACTCAGAAATTCCACTCCTAAGTATATGCCCAAGAGAAATGAAAACATATGTCCACACGAAAACTTGTACGTGAGTATTTATAGCATCATTATATAATAGCCAAAAAATGAAAATAACTGAAATGTTCATTGATGAGTAAACAAGATGTGGTATAATTCAAACAATGGAATATTATTGGCTATAAAAAGGAAGGAAGTACTGATACATGATATGATATGGATGAACCTTGAAAACATGTTAATCTATAGAGACAGAAAGCAAATTAATGGTTACTTAGAGCTGGGGGGTGGGGTAGAGTGGGATGGATAGGGAGGGAGGTGATAGCTAAAGGATATGGGGTTTCTTTTTTTTTTAAGATTTTATTTATTTGTTATTAGAGAGAGTACATGCATGGGTTGGGGAGAGAGCAGGAGCAGGGGCAGAGGGAGAGGGAAAAGCAGATTCTCTGCTGAGGAGGGAGCCTTATTCAGGACTTGATCCCAGGACCCTGAGATCATGACCTGAGCTGAAGGCAGTCACTTAACCGACTAAGCCACCCAGGCACCCCTGAAGTTTCTTTTTGAAGTGATGAAAATGTTCTAAAATTGACTATGATGGTTTATTTTTTGAATATATGAAAAAGCATTGATTATACACTTTAAATGAGTGAATTGTATGGTGTGTAAGTTATATTTCAATAAAGCTGTTGCAGAAAATAATTTGCCCCTTTCCTTTCTAGTCTCTCCTTCTGAGACTACAAACAGACATGTAAGGAATTGGTTACATCTTTATAATAGTTACATCTTTATAATGGTTACATCTTTAAATAAGAACATTAATAATAGTATAATATTTGAATTTGAGTCATAGTTCATATTTGTAATTCTGCCATTATCAGTAAAATTTCTTTTATAGTATTAAAAAAAAAAACAGGTCCAGTCAAGCTTCACTAATTGCATTTGGTTATTCTGTCTTTTTAGACTATTTTAATCTAAAAGAATCCCATCTCTTTTTATTGTTTTTTGATATTGACCTTTTTGAATAATCCAGACCATTTGGTAATAGGAGATCATCCTTTGAGCATCTAATGTTTATTAATCTTTCTCTTTTTAAATTTTTTCAGATTGATCCTTTGAAATGCTTGTTCTTTGTTCATTTTTTTTTCTGTTTCACCTTTAACTTGTTTAAATATTTTGTGCATAGTTCTTTTATATTATCATCTGAGATTCTTAGAACTCTAAATTGTTGTTTGTTTCTGGTGGCTCTTACTGTAGTTTAATTCTTTAGGAAGTTAGTAATTTTTAATCAAGAGCTCCTATTTCACTGAAGTAGGATCCTGAGGGACCTAAATTCAAGGTACATTCCTTTAAGAAAATTTGTATTTCCTTTTACAGGAATCTAAGGGGACAGATATAGGGCCATTTTAATTTCATTTCTCAGCTTGAGTTTTCCTTACTATCCAAGATAGAATAAATTTGAACCCCAGACCATTCTCCAAATGGAATAGCGATTGAGAGATAAAATTTTCACTATGGCTGCTTTTTCTAGCCTTTTCCCCCCTTCTGGCCTATTTTTCTTTTACTGAGGAGTGGAGTCCTCATCATCTTCTCCCCCATCTGTGTGTGCCCAATGTAGTCTGTTCCCCCATGTGACCATTAATTCCCAAAGCTCTAGACTCCTAATAACATTTGCCCCAGGGCAGACCCAGCTTCCCCATTAGCTCACCACTCTGGTTTCTGTTCACTAGGCAGCTTTTCACCCATGTGGATCTACCTTACTTTCATGCAATTTCAGCTATGCATTAAAAAATATGTTGTAATTGATTCAGCACTAGGAGTTCTGCAGCAGGAGGATTTTCAGAGTAGCTGATCTGCCACACTGCTGGAAGCAAAATTCCCTACCTAACTCTGTGACCTCATCTCCCTTGAGTCTTCCCTTTTTCCCTGGGCTCTGGCCACATTGGCCTTCTTTCTGTAACTCAAATACATAAAGCTCACAGATGTCTCGGAGCCTTTCACCTGTTATTTGTTTTCCTTAAAAGGTTCTTTCCTTCAATTCATATGGTTGCACTTTATATTCAGGTCTCAGGTTAAGTGTCCCATCTTCAGATTCTTCCCTAATTATTCTGTTGCTTTCTTTCACCTTAGCTTAATATGTCTTCTACATAGAATTTTCCAGAACCTAAAATAAGTTTCTTTATTGATTTATGTTTTGTTTTCTAGAATGTAAACTGTTTAAGGACAGGGGATCTTGTTCTGGGAAAGTGCTTGGCACATACAGACACTCTGAAACTAAATATTTGTTGACTGGTTCAGTAATACCCTTTTTAAAATACATTTTCTTTCTTCTTTTTTCCCTTTTCTCTATCTTCTGCTAAGATACCTCCCTATGATCTCTTTTAGCCTGGAAACCAGGGCCATTTCATAGTGACAATAGCCAGCCTACTATAGCAGGGTCACCATGGAAGTGCCATCCTGTGTATTATAAAGGGAAAATACTCAAACTGTGTGTGTGTGTGTGTGTGTGTGTGTAAATATGTTCTATATTTACATATATATCTATATGTAGAAAACATGTACCTGTACAACTCATACCCACAACTCCTTGAACCACCACAAAAACAAAAGTATGATTTAACCTCTGCCTCAGCACCCCAGGGAAGCTTTAGAGAAGGGATGCAGTGGAATGATCTTTTTCTTCTTTTTTTGGCAAACTAATTCTTTTTAATAAGGAATATTACTTTTTTGCTGTTGATTGACAGCATGATTGACATACAACATTATAAGGTGTATATTGATTTGACCATTCTAAACATTACTTAGTGCTCACCACAATAAGTGTAGTTCCCATCTGTCACCATATAACATTATTACAGTCTATATTCCCTATGCTGTATTTTTCATCTCTGTGACTTACTTATTTTTGTAACTGGAAATTTGTACCTCTTAATCCCCTTTACTTCACCCAGATCCCCATCTGCCTCCCCTCTGGCAGCGTAAGTTCTCTATATTTATGTCTGTTTTTTGTTTGTTTATTCATTTTTTAGGTTTTTCACATGTAAGTGAAATAGTATGGTGTTTGTCTTTCTCTGACTTATTTAACTTAACATTATACCCTCTAGGTCCATTCATGTTGTCACAAATGGCAAGATCTCATTCATTTTATGGCTTAGTAGTATTTCATTGTGTGTGTGTGTGTGTGTGTGTGTGTGTGTGTATGTATATGTATATCTATATGTATATATATATCTCTATATCTCTATATATCTGTATCTATCTATCTATATTTCACCTCTTCATTATCCATTCATCTATGGATGGACACTTAGGCTGCTTCCATATCTTGGCTATTGTAAATAATGCTGCTATAATTATAGAGGTGCATATATCTTTTTGAATTAGTGTCTTTGCTTTCTTTAGGTAATACCCACTAGTGGAATTACAGGATCAAACAGTATTTTTATTTTTAATTTTTTGAGGACCCTCTATGTTGTTTTCTGCAGTGGCTGCACAGTTTACATTCCCACCAACAGCGCATGAGGGTTTTCTCTTCTCCACATCCTCACCAACAGTTGTTATTTCCTGCCTTTTTGATTTTAGGAATTCTTACGTAAGGTGATATTTCATTGTGGTTTTGATTTGCATTTCTCTGATGATTAGTGATGTTGAGTATCTTTTCATGTATCTGTTGGCCACCTATATGTCATCTTTGGGAAAATGACTGTTCAGGTCCTCTGCCCATTATTTTAACTTATTTGTTTGCTTTTTTGGTGTTGAGCATTTAAGTTCTTATTTTGGATATTAACTCCTTATCAGGTATATCGTTGCAAAATTTTCTGTTATTCAGTAGGTTGCCTTTTTGTTTGTTGATGGTTTCCTTTGCTATGCAGCTTCTTATTTTGATGTAGTCCCAATAGTTTATTTTTGCTTTTGTTTCCCTTGCCTAAGAAGATATATCCATAAATATGTTGCTAAGGCCAATGTCTAAGAGATTACTGCCTATGTTCTCTTCTAGGATTTTTATGGTTTCTTGTCTTACATTTAGGTCTCTCATCCATTTGAATTTATTTTTGTGTGTTGTGTAAGAAAGTGGTCCAGTTTATTCTTTTTTGCATGTTGCTGTCCATTTTACCTAGCACCATTTGTTGAAGAGACAGTCTTTTTCCCATTGGATATTCTTGAATGTTCTTTTTTTTTAATTCATAGTTCAGTGCCATTGGGTAGTTTTTAAGAGCTCTGCAGCTATGGCTACAAGAGAATATCCAAATTTCTGCTAATGCTCAAAACACTGGAAAGGGTCTTTCTGTTGTAGGCAAGCAACCAACTCACTTATGCTGGTTTCTTTGAAACTTACAAGTTTGTTTGGTTGTTTTACTCTGAACGAATAAATGGTCCTCCTTGCGCTGAAAGTACTAAATATTTTCTTGCAGATAACACTATGTTGACCATCAAAAGACTACTTAAGTGCCCAAGCATTCTGAGTTAGGATAGATGTCTGACTCGTATCTTATACAGGGATGATATTAAAAATATTTAACAACCATCAGATATGGATGCTGGTTATAGCATGAGAACAGAAAGTCTCCTGCCCTGCCAGGTCAGGTTGGCGGGGAGGCATCAGTGAATTCAAGTAGCTGCTATTCAATAACTGATACGGGTGTTTCGGTATTTTAACAACCAGTATGTATTAGCCAAATATTAGTCTTGATCGTATGGCATTGTGGATGGTCTGAGCTTCTCGGGGCCCTAGATATCATCTAGTCCTGAGGTTTTCATATGTATTCTTAATCTATGGAAACTAATAAGCTATAGTTTATTTGTGAACAATTCTTAAGATTTTCAAACAATGCCTTTTACTCTCTTTTCCATATATTAGGATTGGTTTCATTGATGTATAATCATGAATTTTAGACTACTAAGCTGTCTATATCTCTTTCTCAGAAGCCTGTCTATTTTTAAACACCTTTTAAAAATGACTGGCTATGGAGAATTATCTCTGCAGAGAATCTCCCATCTGTTAAATGAACCACTACAGTCTCCTTTCTGTTTCACCATTATGGGTGTACATAAGTACAGTTAATCCAGAAGCTTTGATTTAGCCATTAAGTTTTAGTTTAGCCTTCTGCTTCTTGAAGTCCTTTACCAGAATGGCACATAAATTCAAGTGAAGGCTATTCTCTTTTTTACTTTCTCCTGATCACATAGGGTAGGGGTTGCTGTGACCATACAGTGGAAAGAGCCCAACTTTTGGTGTCCAAAGACTTTTGGAAAAGACAAAAGAGGCAGTTCCTAGGAAGCACCTGTAATAGATGGTAGTTGTTCAAAAATGTTTGTTGAACCCGAGGTATAAGTGATCAGGGAAAGGTCACCCAAGAGGAAATGAAAGAAGGCAGATGCTCTTAATAATTCACAACCTGAAAAATCAGACTGAGTACTCAGTATCCATGAACACTCAGTCTTCTAATGGAACCCAAGGTATAGCAGGTATGTTGTTGTACTGTGCATATTTTATCCAGATATAAAGTCCTGATACCTTTCCTGGGATCTTCCCAAAACACTTAGGATTCCAATTACAGGATTTCCAAAAATGTGGCCAATACAGGGAATTGTTTGACAATGATTAGCAAAAGGGAATAATTTTTTTTTTTAAATAACTGGACCTTCATTTTTAAAAAAGAAACTTTTACTTCATCAAGTGTCATGAGAGGAGATGGGGGTAAATTTGCCATTTTGCAGCAGGAAAGAAACAACAGAAATACGACATTTGCAGTAAGAGGAATAGCAGCTGAAGTTTGGGAGGGGGTGTGCTCAGAAAAGGGCAGGAAAGAAAAACTGTTTTACAAATGAGATTTCTTTAGCTTCCAGAAATAGAGAAAGTAGTTTACATACTCCTGCACATCTGTGTAGACTTGCAAAATGTGCTTTGCCTAATTCTTAGGTTGTACTGTTTATGCTATTGGTATGCAAAAGACCAATGCCATTTTAATATTTATGATGTTAACAAACTCCTCCCGTCCCAGCCTCTGCTTATAATGGTGGATCAGGACAAGCACTAGAATTTCAAAGATCATTGAATTTAGAGTCAGAAGGGACACTAGATATCAACTCCTGTTCTTTGGAAGAAAAAAAAGATCTCTTTCCTAGCTTCAGCAGAAAATGCTTTCATTTTATAGGCAATGTAAATAAGATGGTCACAAATCATATTGAAGGAAAAATTTCCCATTGGAAACTACAGAATTCTGTGTAGGACACTGGGCTTAGATAGTCAGATCCAAATATGATGCCAGGTTATCTCAAGTATGTTCTGCAGAATAAAAAACCTCCTCCCAGACGGAATGTCCCACTCAGACTTTTCCCACATTGCTTTCATTATTATGGCTTTTCTCAAAGGTTCAAGTACTGCCTCAGTTTCGAAATCTAATCCCACTTCTCCACCTCCCCTCAGGATGTGTTGATTGCCCTCCATGTTCAATTATGTGTGCACATTCTTCTGTTTAGCTCCTACTCAGTGCACTGTTCCTATCTCCACATCTTTCCTGCAAATCTTAAAAACCCTTTCCCTTGAGCCAGGGTGTCTGTGGCAGCAAAACTCAATCACTCGGCGTCTGCTGTGGTGTGTCCCATAGCTCTTCCTGGGGATGAAGTCTCCTGTGGTCTCTCCTGGCTCCCCATCTCCATGACCATCGGACCATCTGACTGGCAAATCTGACCATCACCGCCTCTCTAAATGTGGGGTGAAGTATAACCAAGGCTGTTACTCTTTTCAAAAAGAGGGTATTGCTTACTCTCTTGAGTTCTTCTGTTATTTCTTAGGTGTAGCTAGAGCTCCCATTTCATTTTAAAATAACTTCTTAAAAGGGAACATATACTGATCCACTTAATGCATTTGCCAGTTCATTTCACTTTTGATCCTACAATTATTTCTAACAATCTGAAGGAGGCTGTATTGACTGTTCAGAAAGAAGTGTACAGTGAAAGCTGTCTTTGGGTGTAAATAAAGAGCTGAGGATCTCTGAGGAGCTCTGTGACTGCACATCCTCAGCTCCCCACTTCACAACTCCAGGCTGCATTGGAGGCTGGACGACATCATGTGCTCAGCCGCCTGCTAGTTTGCACATGTTTGAGGGGTATACATTTTCACAGGGCTCCTCTCTGATCCTGATTCCTTTTTCTCTGTGATCCCCCTTAGTGTTTGATCTGGGGATAATTTGAAAATGAATGAGAAAAGCAGCAAGGCAAGTAGGTGTTTCTTTTTCCTTCTTTCCCCTTCACTCTCTTGTTCTCTGGTCTGTCTTCACCTTCTCTTGTGTCTCAGCTTTCCCTTCTGTTCAAAATGGAAAGCCCATCCCAGGAGAGCTGAGAGGGAGGCAGCACAAAGTAGGGAAGGTCATTTTACTGGCCTCACATTCACATAGGACAAACTCAGAAGTTCCCACCCCAGGGTCTGAAAGAAGTGTGTATGCCTTCATAAAAAAAGAAATAAAGAAAGAAAGGAAGAAAGAAAAAGAAAGAAAAATCCTTAATTATTTTGCAAAGGGGAAAATTTACTTTGTGAAATACAAATATGTACAATACATGAAAAATTTAATTTATTTTTTTATTTAATATATTCCAAGCCTCTCCTTTGCCTAAAACAAGGAAGACAGTAGGTAGGAAGAAAAAATAGAAAGGAAGACAGGAAGACATGGGCAGAGACCAGCCCCTTCTCCACTCCGAGAGGCCCTGGTTGGAGTAATGGGAACAGGGAAGGATTGGCTGACTTGGTGGTCCTCCTGGCTCTACCATGACTGGCCTGCGACCTGGAAAATGCCCTTGCCATGCTCAAGATTCAGGTGATAGACTGGAGGTCTTTATAGTCTCCTCCAGAAGCAGCAGCTTTCCTTGATTCTGATGGACCCTTTAAGGAAGGGATGTGTTTAAAGTTAGGGCTTCGCATTCCAGATTTTCATGGAAAGGGAAAAAAAAAGACCTGATGTTTTTTCCCTGCCTCGCCCTGGAGATGCTTAGAGAGAAAGCATTTGTCAAACATCACTTGGAACAGCCAGGTTTAGCAACATGGCTAAGTCAGACTACCAGGAGTGAAGCCAACCAAGCAGGGGATGGAGGACTTAACTAAATTCTCTGGCAGAGGCCTGGGAGACAAGGTCTTTTAAGAAGCATTGTCTGTATCAGGAATTGAAATGAGCTGGAGAGGCTGGTGAAAGCAGGATTTCTCATGACAAATGCAGATGTGACCAGCAGGGGGTTTGCCTACAGGAAGAATACAGAAGGAGGTCCTTGGAGAGGCATCCATCATACCCACAAATACTTCCTTAAAAGCTACCTTTAAATAATGGAAAATGCATGTTAATGTATGTAGACAATGGAAGCCTGGGATAGGCCTTCTGTTTTATAGTACAGAGAGTAATAACTGAGGCTCACTCGCCATTGAGAGGTGAGATGTCTGCAGGGACTGAAGCTCACTGTGAAATCCTGGCTTGCTCCTCACTTTGTCCATCATAATTATTGTGACAATGAATAATTTCCCATTCTCCCTTCAGGGTTTCCTAATTCTACACCTTTTATACACTCAACCAGTTGTGGTTTCAACATTCTACTGAGTCTTCCTTGCCATCAACAGGAGTTAGATGGCATGCCCTGAAACCCAGAATGTGGGAGATGAGCAGGTTCAGGCATGGGGTGTCACAGTGGCTGGGCTGGTATCATCTGAAAAGCAAAATTTTGTGCAAATTTTCCAGTAGACTTTCTACTAATATTCTTCTAAATTAAGTTGTCCATCTAGAAATCCAAAGTCAGAACAAAATGTTGATGTTCCTGAGGAAGAAGGACTGATAGAGTCTTTGTATCACTGTGATCACACTTAGGAGAGTGTCTTACCTGCTGGAAATCATGTACTGGACCAGAAGCTATTCTGTGTTCCCTTTAAGGATGATGATTTAAGCATTCAGCCCTGTTCCTTAAGCCAGCCAGTGCAGACAGAAGGAAAAATGATATTTAGATGTTTCCCTTATCCAGCGCTGCTGTGTGGCAGGTACTTTACCCACTTTATCCCCTCTATTCCCCCAGAGAACTCTATGAGGCATACACAGTTATCCTCTTCATTTGGCAGGTGAGAGTACAAAAGGCTTCTCATACAGCTCATAGGGTGCAGAATCAGAACTCATATTCTGGCCTGACTGTAGAACATTTGCTCCAACCATCATACACTACCACCCCAACTTTGAATTCTGCTACTCTTTTAGTGGGGAAAAAAAAAGATGGAGAGTGAGAACAGAGGATTAGATCACCAGAGCCCAGGGTTGTAGTAGAGAACCCACCTGAAATTCTACCTCTAGGATATCTGACAAGGAAATTAAATGGCTCATTGGTCACTCAAGATTGTGAGTCAGTTCTTTGGGGAGTTTGTTTTTGAGACGGATGTTCACCAGGCCATCAGTCACTCTGAGCGGTACAGTCAATCTCTAAAGTTGCCAAATTAACTGTCCCTATTGGGTCTGCAGTGATATAATAGCATCACCCATCCAGAATCAGTCCATGTGGAAGGAGAAGCTTTGAGTAGATAGGAAGAAGGAATTCTTGGGCAAAGGGCTTCCCTGGGTAACCATTAAAGACTGTGAAATCTCCACTTTAAGATGTCTAAGAAGGGGAGAATACCATCTGTTTGGCATAAGACTGACGGCCAGGGGTCAGGTACTTATATTTGTTCCCTTCCAGTTAGTTCTAGAATGTCTTATCAAAAACCTCCCATTTGTGAGATCCCTTAGGAAAGTTTTATTCTTGTTCAAGAGCCACTGGTGGCTGCATGTAACTACCTCATTCATTGTGACATTATGTTGGCTGAGTGTATTTTTGGCTTCACATAGATTGTAAGTGGCGGGAGGACAGGGGTCATTTGTTAAATTCTTTTGTAATCATTCTTCCCCAATGCCCAATATTCATTCATTTAACAAATATTTACTGAGTGCCAACTCTGTCAGGCACTGAGTTTATAAAGCAGAATAAGGTTCAGTTATTAGAGAGCTTACATCTATGACACATAGCAACTAAATGGGATGCACTGATTAGCATTAAGTATATAGAGCTCTTATGAAGGAAAGAGTTGTTTTGTATTAAGCACAGAGTAGATGCTCAATGAAATGTTTGTTAGATGAATGAAATACAGGCTTATGAAATACAGCAAATAATGAAAGATATGCCATCCTAAGGATAATTGTGGCGGAAAGTGTTCATTTTGGGTAGAGGACAAAAGCCTGCATATTTGTATCCCACTTATCCTGTGCCTTATAAAATACTAAAATTGTAAGGTTAAAGGGGGCTTTATGTCATTTAATTGGACCCCCACATTTTTGCCAAGGAGAAAACTAAGACCCAGAGAGGTTGACTTGCCTCAGTTTACATCATCACAACAGAAGCTGTATTTTCTCATTCCTCATCAGCTCTTTCTTTCAGACAACGTGAACTCAAAGGACCACAGGCTAATGCAGCATCCTTAATGACCCCAGTTATTGCCTTGATTGAGCTTTTCCTAATCAAAGCACAGTCCTTGTAGTAGGGAATTTCCAAAAAGCTGCCTGAGGCTGCTGATCAACAATTCATTTTTAGCATTTCTTTTTAAATCGCTCTAAGTCGTTGCACCTGGGTCACAGTGACAGCTGAGTAAGGGGGCTGAGCAGCAACGTTCAGGGCACCAGGTTGGTGAGCCCCCTCTGCCATGTATATGCATGAGCTCACCATTTGCATAAAGTGAAAAAGCATCGCTCCCATTAATCACCGCATTCATCTTAATAATTAGTGGCAATAATGTTGAAGAGCGGTGGTCTCCACATCGATCTCTGAGGCACCATGGGCTATTTCTGTTGCAGATGAATGATCGTCAAGAGTGACAAGTTGATGTCTTTGGATCGACCACCCCAGTTCCTCGTGCTTTACAGCCTGGCAGCTGGTCAGGAAGCTCGGGTGATCTGTGGGGCTAATGCTGTCCCTCTAACAAGGCCAGTAAAAAGGAGTGATGTGACACCTGGGAGGGGGCTTGAGAAAAAGTCCCTGACCACTTTAAGGGGCCCTCTTTCAGCCATATGCATAGTAAACTAGCCGTAACTGCAAAGCAAGAGGCTATTTGTCATAAAGATTATGACTCCATGGTGAAGCACTTGAAAGGCTACCACTTGCTCTCAGACCTTCTCCATAAAAGATTGGCTTGGGGTCTGTAATTTGCCAATACTTCTGGGTCAAGAGAAAGCTGTTTCAGATCAGAAATATAATAGAATGTTTTAAGGCCAGTGGGACAGTGCCAGAAAGGATGGAAGTATTAATAATTTTCATGGATTTTTTTTTTTAAAGACCCTATCAGGTAAAACACACACACACACACACACACACACACACACACACACATACACACACACAAGTCACAAAGGAATCTACTGGAAGATTTGAAGAGAAACTACAAAGGACTTCATTAATATAAAAGGAAAGATTAGTCAGAGAACAAAAGAATAAGGAAGGAGGCATGGAATGGAGAGAGGGAAGGAATTATAATAATGTGAGACAGGGGAGACTGGTGAGTAAAAACTAGGAAAGAATTAAAACAAAGACTCCTCGACTTTCTAGATCCACAAGATCATCCTGGATATCTCCCCTCTGTGACAAGTTGAAGACAAAGTGAGTGACAGGGAAATTCCAGTTTTAGATGTAAATGTTTAAAAGGGTAAAAACAATTAAATTTCTCCTGAGGTCTGGGTTAGCAAAGCCATAAGCACAGTGTTAGGGTTGATTTGGGAGATTTGATAGTACTTTTTCTTTTGCTTTCTTAGCTTATATTCACTGGTAAAGGTTTGAAACTACCTTTGTGAGCTCTCATTCTGCCTTCATTAGAAAGTGAAGTTTATATTATCTACCAAAAAATTGATAAAAAGCTCCTGAGGAGAGTGCAGTTGTATCCAATGACTGTTTGTTTTAAAACTTAGAGATTTAAAAAAAATATAACTGTCTTCTTCCCTCTCCCCAGTGACATAGAGTGAACCCTCTGCATCCCCTCCAATGCTTATTGGGTCTCTGCACTTCTAAATTCACTATGAGAGGTCGACACATTGAATTTGGTCAACATGTGCACTGCCTACTCACTTTGGGACAAAATACATGACTCAAAACTGAGCACTTTGGAAGGTTTTTGTTGTTGTTGTTGCTACTTATCTTTTCTCCTCTTTGTAGCATTATCTGGTTTTGATATCGAAAGAGGCTCTGTTACAGCTCTGTGCTGGATTTTGGGGGAAAGGAAGTGTCCAACTGTAAAACATCTAATAAACATGCTTGTGAATAAATTCCAGGGCTGACACATCCTCCTAAGTGAAGTTCTGAAGATAGGGCCTTGTACAATCCTTTGATTCCTCCTTGGAGATGAAGGATGCTGAAATGAAAAGGTTTGGAAGCAGGTCAAAGATTCTGGGATGTGAAAAATACCGTTCTTCAAGAGCCTTACTGGGTTGTAGCAGGAGGGAAAAGGAGGTATGCTAAGTGATGGCAGAACCTGGCATTTCTGACCCCAAGAATACAGTGCCTGAGCCAACAAAGGAAGAACACAATGGGGGGTATTGGTCTGTCCATTTAGATCTTGGAGTAGGTTGACCTTCTTCAGCCAAAATAGCCACATCCCTAGGGTATGGAGTGCTTGGTGTGCATCTTCTAGGTAAGCTGTGGCCATTTTTGCAAGGCGAGATTTTCCGTTTGGACCCTCCTGTCCAATGTGCCTTGCTGTGCCTAGTTCCTCTGCCCTGCCTTTCCATGTCTGGATTGTGCACGGGTGTCTTTAGTTGGATTGTCTGAAATGCATTTCTGACACTGATTTGGTTACATTATATTCTATTCTGTTATCAAACATTTGCTGTCAAACAAAAGATCAATGTTATTGTAATGTCCTAGTTGATGGATTAAATAGGGTATTATTCAACTCTTATTAAACAATCAAGAAAAACGCACTGGGACATGCTTTCATTCGCAGCTGCTAACAAATACATCGCATGTGATCTGTGATTAAGAAACAAAGCAGGAGCAGTTATTTTCAGATTAATTAAACAAACAAGTAGGATTTAGGGACCAGGATTTTTAAAACCCAGTACAGTTCTTTGAAATATGTTTGGAAAAGGACATAATTTACTTTAACTACATGAGTGAACACTTAAGAATATAAAATCTTTCAGTGACACAATTCTGGATTAATTGCCCGGAACTATCGCAGCACAATAAACAAAACCATTCCAGGGATGGACCTTCCAGAAGATTTTTTTTCCCTTGTGAGTAAATGTCCATTTAGAGAGCTTTTCTAAATTTAGAAGCAGTGTTCATCAATCATTTATAATAAGCGCCAAGTAACTCCACTCAGCTGCTAGCCCAAGATGCACCCCCTTTGTGGAGAGCGCTCCCCTCAGAGTGCTTGCATTGCTAAGCCTGGCATTCACTCCATTACCAGGGCCTGACCTTTGTGTTTCTCAGACTTTGCTCTCAAGATGCCCAGAGAAAGCAAATATTAAATCAGCAGAAATCTCTCTCTTATCTCAACCTGTCTGGCTCTATATTCTCTTTAGCACCCCCCATCGCCACCCCCCTCTCCCAGCTTTACATCCAGTTGGCTACATTTTGGCTCCTTCTGTCTGATGCTGTTTCCGCTAATGGCTGAAGAAATGGAACATTACACCATTTAACGTGTGTGGGTCACATTAATCACAGAAAATTCTTTTAATGTCTCAGAAGTAACTGTCAAACTGGACATACTGAATCTATTTAAACTAAAGCATGCCATTTTTTATCTACAGTGATCTTTAATTCCCATAAAAGGGTCAAGAAAATGTGATTAAGTGACAGTTTTAAAATGTACTATAATATTAAATAGCTTGATTAAGTGACAACTATAAAATGTAATACAATATTAAGTATCTGGCTATGTCCCAAAAGAACTTTAAAGTATTTTTGAACGGTTTGGGAATTCAAACCCCAAACTAACCCATAATGTGTTACTAAGGAATTTTTTTTTTTTTTGTGGAGACATAAAAATAGTTGAACTTAAAAACACACACTAAAAAAAAACCAACAACAAACAACAACAAAAACTCGCAGCATTACAGATAACTTAGAATTGTAGTCTCTTTTAGGTTAGAGTTGTAGTCTCTCTTTAGAGCACCAAGGACTGGGCTTTTGGCAATAAGGGATGATCATTTTAGGATTCTGAATTTACCAGTGCTTGACTGGAATTGTAATGCCTGTAACACAAAGAATAGCATCAAAAGTAACTGTGGCAGAGAGACCTCACAGCTGGATGGAAAGCGCACAAGCTAGTCAGTGACCTCTCAGGCTATCTCCAAAGGGGCTTATCATCACTCCCTGGGTGTCTAGCTTACCTTGTATATTATATCTTGGCTCCTGTTGGGGGCATAGTAGGAAATGCCAGCTTGACTGAGCTCAAGTCCTCCAGCTAGCCAGTTCTCTCCAGTACAATAAGATAGTGGAGATGCCGAAATATAAGATGGGGCCCATACAAGGATTCTTGCTATGCCTGGACTTTAATGGAGGCACTATCTGGGGGCTGAAGGTGGAAGGGGACAGTTCTATGCAATGTCTAGGATATAAGTTTGGGCCAGGTGCCCAATCCAAATGAGTAAAGAACTTTATGTCATTATTCAGACAGTTCGGTAACTCCTGGGCCCTGAATATTTTGTTATACCTTAGCTTGGGTTCCCCTAGAAAGCATAACTTGAGGCAAAGTCTTCTGTGCTATGGATGCTATTAGAGGATTCAACCCTGGGGAGCAAGTGGGGAAAGGAGAGTGAGGGAGAGAGCCAATATGAGGATGTCTTATCCTATTAGCTGCTACTGATTGCTTGATCTTGATTTTGTGGGACTGTCCTCGAGGAAACCATCTAAACTGAATAACCATATAGTCTGTCTAGAGGAAAAGGGGAAAGACTTTATCTGCCAGCTCCCACAGGTCAAATGTTTTCTCCATTGTACCTCAAGTCATCACTGCTGGTTGCATTTGGGGGGTGGTGCATGGCAGGCTCTTAAGGCATCCTGTACCTATATAGAAACAGGGAATTCCCAGAGCAGTAAGTGAGGTAGGTCAGGTGGAGCCTATGTGATGTCAGTTGGAGCTTATGCAGAGCTGGTTGGTGCAGTGGCATCTGGAACAAGGAGAGTCTGAAAGGGTCTGAGGTGGCACATAGGAGGGTCCCTATCCAGGTCAGAATCAGATAAAGGCACTCTTCATATAGTCATATTCAGCAGAACATTTCCATATGTCACTGCTGAAAGAACATCAATTGAATTTTGAAGTGCCTTCCTGGCTTCGTAAGCTCCTCTATAACCCCAGGGAGATTCTGGGCTGGGTACCATGGACAAGGACAGTACACAAGTACAAGTTCACCTCTAAAAATGTGTTGAGTAGATATTAAGTTTTGGTGATGGTTAGCAAGTTTCTAGGCCTAGAACTGCAGATATAGGCTACATGCCTCTTAAGAGCCTCCTAGTGTCCCATCGAGAAAAGGGTTGATTCTCAGTTTTAAGGGAACTCTTCAAGAAAAAGATAGAGAATTGTACTAAGTATCACTGCAGGTCCCACAGTGACAGAGACAAATGGCCATGACACATTTCTGTAGGCTCACTCACTCTCAGGGTGATGATGAAGCTTCATCTGGAAGATTTGCTCATCTGTCTAATAAATCAGCAAGGAAACTTTCCCTGATATTTACTTGGGACTTTCCTGTCTTCATTTCATTCTGTTCCTCCAGTTGCTCACCCTTATACCAGGCTACATAAATCTCTTCTCCTTCTTCTGCCCCTTTGTCAACCATTAGCCTGCTCCCCCTCTGTCATTGTTTCACCAGACCATAGATGTAACTCTTCTAATCTTCCCTGATAAATCAGGCTCTTGGAATCACTCCTTGTTGCTCCCTCAAACTCCCTGGGGCTGGGATATAGGGCTCTGAGTGCCTGGTGCAGACGTTTCTTTTATAATGGGCCCTGAAAGGTTGTCAGCTGCAGATAATTAGGATCTCCCTTCCCGACGTTGAGCTGCATATATCTTCCATGCAAAGAACCCCCATCACCTTCAGAAGAATTAACACATGCAGAGGAGATATACGAGGGGGCTGGGTGACCGGAGGATGGGGCCATCTCTTCTGAAGGCCAGAACTGCTTCATGTTTCCTGTGAGAAACACGAGAGAGAAGTACTTTCTCTGAGGAGAACCTGACCCTTCTCACACTATTGTATGGTAAAAATCTCATGCCTTGAGTCTGGATTGTACAACACGAGTAGTGAGCAGAATATCTTTGAAAGTAAATTATTTTTTAATGGTATTGTGCCTTTACACTCTACCATATTCTCTCTCTCTGTCTCCCTGTTGAACTAAATTTAGTCTGGTGATGACAACTCAGGTATATTTTGTGTGTAGGTTTTATGTTCTAACTCTGATGATAACTGGCTCATATCACTGTTAGATGTACTGTTCAGTTTTTCTTTAACAATTATAGTGTCAGAAATACTGAACAGAGTGTCAGCCCTGAATGCAGCCTGGCACAGAGAAAATTCTTCTTAGCAAATGATCCATGAGACCTTAGGGCCTACCATGTTTGAAGGCAGGAATATTATTCAGAGGGGAGGGAGAATTAATTAGGATGGGTCTGAGACTCTCTCCCCACATTTCTGTCAAAGCAGATTTATTTTTGACCATGCTGTATATTCAGATTCCATGCAATTTTGTATTTTTTAAAAGGTGGAATTAAGTTTGAAAACTTCTGATTCCATCACTTTGTCCATGAAGAAAGAGCCCCAGAGATATTATGGGCACGTGGCTTGTTAGTGCTGTAAGCAAAAGGGAAAGTATAGGACCCCCAATTCGTGGGTTTTTCATCTTTCCCTAACACCGTTGCTGCATCATAATCTTCATAATGTTCTTGAGTATTGTATTTGGGTCATTAAGAAATAGATGGGCCTATATATTCCTAGGCTAATGCTGATGATAAAGTACTATTTGTGGTCTGAGAAGCTCTCACTGACCTGTGCATTTGGAGTGAATTTTCTGGTGGTGGGGATAGATGTGCAATGAGTCACCCTCACAATTGCCATCATCTAAGAAATGATTGGTGAGTCTCAGGGGTGTGATCTTTGACCATGAATCTCAGCGAAAGGAACTAATGCCTTAAGGGAGAAGGCACAATTTGGCCTAAGCCTCATTAGAGTCACTGCTGGGGCTAACTAAAGAATTTCAGAGTTGGTTTGGATCACAACCATCCCCCAGCCAAATCCATTCCTTTTAAAGGAGAGGACAATGAGGCTGAGAAAAGCCAAATGGTTTTTCCATAGAAAAGAGGAATGGGTTCAGGACTGGTGGGCAATAGGCATTGATTCTTGTAGTTATTGTTACTTGTTTCTTCAATGGAGGGAGCTAGAGCTTGATTTGTCTGCCATCTTCCTTCCCTTTCCACTGGGACCAGTCCAAGACAGTGATGTGGGTACAGGTGTCTGTTCTGCAGACTAGAACTTCCTTTGGGCTAGCTGTTCCAAGGTCTGGAGGGGAGAGAGAGTGGGGCATGCAGGAAGTTACCAGGTCTGTTTGCTTCTCAGCCCAGCCTGTGTCCCTCCATGGATTTTATCCGCAGTAAAAATGGTGGTCCAGCCTCAACACGTTACCTCATTTTTCTTATTTCCTTTGATTCAGAACCTGGGTAAGGAAGAGTCTCAACATCCTACTTTGTGGAACTTATATTGCCCTCAGTCTGCTGGCTGGCATCTCCATGAATCTAAACTAACTTCCCTGTGGAGAATGAAGCCAGCTGGAATCATTCTTAATAAGAAGCCCAGTGGTTGGCATCATTTGTTGAAATGGGTGAAGACGAAAGTTATAGTGGGTTTTGACTGAGATTCTTTTTCTAAGCAGGGTTTTTAAAAACATTTCTTAAGAGCAAAACTTGAAACAAATGGGAGGCCTTATTCCCACCAGGACTTAAAATACCAACATATGTATAAAGAATCTATTCAATTTGATAAGTCAGTTCAAAGTGACCAGGAAATAACAACAAGAAGCCAGGCATGGAAACCAGCATTTGGGGTTTGGAGAACATTAAATACTCATCTGTACATGGGTTGTTCTCCAAAATTCTCAAGTTCTAAAACATTTCTCCTCCCCTTCTGTTTTTTTCTTTCTTGTCAGACATTCACTTATTTTTAGAGATTCAGAGGGCTTTCTCTGACTAGGTAAGGGTGTCACTTATAAAAAGCAAAAAAAAAAGGGCCTGCATAATAAGAAAATATCTTGGCTAAAGTTCAATTCGACAAGGGAGGGAAGCTCTGGGGAGTTTGAGAAGAAGTAGTCATTAGTTAAGGTGAAGTTATCTTTGAGAAAGCCACATTGCTGTGGAAAGAAAGTAATTTACTGAGGAAGGTAATGGTTTTAAATAAGTGTCCTCTACTGGAAGGATACTAATAACAATATCCCTGAGTTGATGCCAGGGTAACATGAGGTAATTATGGTTAACACTTCATGAACTGGAAAATGCTATGAAAATATAACATAGGATTAAGAGAAGTTGTTCAAAATCCTGAAAACACCACAGTTTCCTGATGGAGTAGATAATAGGTGTTGGCATGTTGTAGGATATATATTCTGTGAACTGATTCGCCAGAGTTCTCTTGATTTGCTTTCCTCATTATAACTTGATAGAAAATAGAAAGCATGGACCACCTCCAAGTGGCTGTTATCTAAAAAAGGTAAACTTACTAAAAAGCAAACAACATATCTGCCACTCATTGCATAGCGCTCAGCCTTCCACCATCCTGAGTGTCTCCTTGGGCCCTGGAAGATGAGAAGAGGTCCCTCTAAATGGGAATGGCTGAAGGTCGCCAGTACCTGCCACACTGAGGTTTCTGCCCAGCTGAGGAAAAAACTAAAGAAGCTGAATGATAGGAATGTGTGTTGGAGATCTCACTCAGCTTGATACCCATATTAGATCAGAGCTATTTGGGGTGGAGGGAGGTCTTTAGTTTCTTGCCTGAAAACTAGTGTGGTGTTGATTATATTTGAATTAACTTATTAACTTTTAACAAAGAGCATTTCTCAGAGTTCAGGTGTTTGTTCACTAGTATTTCTTCAGCACCTAGTATGTGTTGGTCTCTATAAGGAGTTGGGAAAGACAGAGCTGTGCAGGAGAACAAGCCTCATAGACTTTATTTCCTAAAAGGATGACAAGAAGGCAGGCACCATCTCAAACCAAGGCATGATTTGCCTCTCACAAACCCTAAAGGAGCTGTTCTGGGGTTCTCCTTAGGTAGCATG
Organism: Mellivora capensis; assembly: GCA_004024625.1. NCBI lineage: Eukaryota > Metazoa > Chordata > Mammalia > Carnivora > Mustelidae > Mellivora > Mellivora capensis. The sequence continues at coordinate 9,183 of PISX010020586.1, read as the reverse complement.
ATCTGTATGGCTTGATTCTGACATCTAAGGCAGGCTAGAATTTTTCACTTTTTGCCTGCTATCTCATTTATTTTTTATGCTCTTTTAATTTATTTTTTAATATCAAGGAAAATTTTTTACTTTGCAGTGCCATTTTAACTTGTTACTAGCAAGCATCTGGCCTGGGTGTTTTCCATTAGCATGAAAATTCAGGAGGCTACAGAAGAAAATACCTACAACTGAGCATTGAGGGAGCTACTTCGTTTCCCCCACATCAGACAATGTGTCTTGCATTTCTCCAGTGTAAATAAAATGATGATTCAAAGAATGTTCCCCATTAATGAGTATCTGATTTAGAATAAAATAAAATCCATGCTGGGAAGTTGATGAGCTTGATTTTGCTGAATTGCTTCTAGCATGCAACTCATATTTATTGGTCCTTTGCCTTTGACAAGTGTCACCAGTTGTCTGCTGTTCTTTCTGCTGCATGGAAAGGGAGAGGGCTTGCAGGTTGATTTTAGTTCCCTGTAACTGGAGGTGACACTTGAAAGCTCAGAGCTATTGAAAAGGTAGGTGATTATTAAAATGTAATGTGTTTCTGTTTTCCTGATTATGACCCCCCAGTCTTGCAATTTGCTGCCAAGTGTGTTCTAAAGCTGGAACACAGGTGGTGATGTGTCTTCTCAGCTTCAGGAGAGTTTAGATCATATTTACCACCTACTTGTTCACCTTTCCTAATTGTTTCCAACAGTAGACATGGTGAAAAATTAAGATACAGGGAGAGAGAAATGGAAGGTTATCTATGGTGCCTTTAATGAAGGAGGAGGAACTTGGGGGGGGCGTAGAAAATAGCACATAATTAATCAGAAATAACACTTAAAAACAATTGCTGTGGAAGAGTATTTCCCTGAAAAGCAATAGAGTCCATTCTGAGCACATACTCCACTTGCATTAACTACGCATTAAAATTAGTGGCAGTTTGCTTCTGCTATTCTCTTTTGGTTCCTAGTTAGGTTCAACTTGCTGCTCCAATGTGCTTATGCGATGGAATGACTGGATGTATTACAGAGGGCAGGAATCATGGCCAAGTGAGAAAACAGTTTGGAGATAAATGATGGGTAGTCTGAGCAAGTGCTAAGACCCACAATCATCAGGACACCAACATAATGCCTTCTGAAAGAGTAGATGGAAATGACCAGTTAATTCTCCTAAGCTGGGGCAATTTAAAGAGCAGGAGATCTGTAGCCTGTTCACTGCTTGAAGTTTCTTTGCCTGTGGAAGCTTCTGTTTTCCCATCTATAATGTGGGTCTAATACCTATGTGGAAGGAATACGTAAACAGGATAATGTTTCTAAGCACTTACAATAATTACCAGCACACTGTGCACACAAGGTGTAGAAAATTCATACTTTTAGTTATAGGCTCTCTACGAGGAATATTTTTAAAAATCTGCCCTTTGGTATTTCATCAGCAGATAATCCAGAAATTTAAATTAGGTTAAGTTCCAAGCAGAAACATATTTTGCTACATCATAGACTATGTCTGGAGGGAAAAACAAAAGAATTCATATCCCAAGTCTCCTGCCTTTATGGCTGTTTTCTACTCTTATTCTTATGGGCTATTCATTTGGTGATTGATTTATGTTCATAAATCCCAGACCCATCACCCCTTCCCAACGCCCCTGCAACAGTGTTGAATTAAAGGCTACGAAGTCATTATGCCTCTTCTGAATTGGGCAAGGTATGTACAAAGCTGAAGCCTTCCCTGAAATGCGGAGAGAAGTTAGGGCTGACTGACTGTAGACCTAAAGAATGCACATCTGTCCCTCCAGGTTCAGGTCAGATGTCTTTCTCATCCACAGAGGACACAGGTCCCTTAGGAGGCTCTTCTGCAGATCTGGGTGGGAAGTGTGGGGTCCTTTTGGTTTTCATGTGCATTTCCCTGGGCAGCTCAGCTCTCCCCGGCTCTACACTGTGACTGTGCCGCAGGGTAGGTCAGGAATCCCAGGAAAAGAACATTAGACAGGCTCCAGGAGGGAACTCGGGTACAACAAAAGCCACCCCCTCTGTGAAATTGGATCCATCTCTGCCTCTGTGGGTCCAAGTGGCATTTGAACGTGCTTATAAATGACATAAATCACTTGCAGAACCTCAAGAAACAATTAACTTGGGTTGAAAATAGCTGCTAAGGTTTCAGCTCCTTGTGTGTTTATGCCCCTTTGCTTCAGCTTTTAGTTTTGAAAAAGGGAGGATTAAGATTGTTTTGAGGGCCAAATTGGAAGGAAGGGTCAGTCTTTAGCTGTGGCATCTGTTTCACATTCCATGCAATTTGAATACTCACAGGTTTGCATTCTTAAAATAATTGTATAATTATTTTTAAAAAGGCTAAGGAGTCCTTCCGAGACATCAACCTGGCAGTATGGAGTGGATCATTTGGTTCCAATACAGAGAGGGGAATCGATAGATGATAGAGATAGACATATAGGCAGATAGATGAAAGCCTCAAAAGAATCTTCTAGAAAGAAACAATGCTAGCAGCAAAGACTTTCTACGTTTCTTTAGATCTACTCATAGCCCTGTGGCTGCCTCACTTTACATTCAGTAAGGCATCAATCACTCAGCCAATGTGGAGCACAGAAAGAGCTCAGGAAAATGTTGAGGGCTGGAGAGTGTTTCATAAAGTACCATGCTAAGAGCCATTGCCTTCCTTTTTTTTTGAGAATAATTTTTTTAAAATTATAAAAACTAGGTATGTTCATGGAAGAAAATTTAGAAAATACAAGAATACTTTAAAACATTAAAATCATCTCTAGCTCTACTCTGTGGCATTTTGATGTGTTTCTTTTCTGTGAGAAAGATCTCATACACCACTGTAGCAGGGAGGGAGCCAGAAGGGGCTCAGAACTTTGGGACGACTGGTTGAGGCTCCAGATCTGGAGGCTCTGCTTCCTGGTCAATCAGTAGAAACTTCTCAAGGCTGGAGCCTCAGGGGGCTCTCAGCTCTGCCCATTCCTTCATCCAGAGGAGGATGCTTAGATCGAATTCTTCCCATGGGCCCACTCCTCAACTCTTTATGAGCAGCTGCAGTTGCCCCAGAGGTGAGGGAAGCAAATCTAATATCTAATCTGTTTTTTTTTTTTTTCTTTTCCTCTCTTGGAACCCTGCAGGGTGTTGTCTTTCTATACTGTTTGCTCTCTACTTGAGATCACCTAAAAGCCCTTCTTTTGCATTGGGAGGAATACTTTGACAGAGCACAGAACTGGAAAGCAGGGCTTCTGGTTTCCCCTCCCGCTGTGTAATCTTGGGCAACTTGGCAGCAACAATGGTATGGGTTTGAACATCAGATTGTGGTGGAAGTCTCTGAGTGACTTCAGGCTCACCCTGAGCCAACATATTAAGGGGAATGAATGGGTCTCATGAGTGAATGAATGAATGAATAAATGTCCTGATTTTGGATTCCACAAAGAAGAGACTTGAAAAACAGTACAAGGAAATCCTTCATCATGTTCTATCTAGCATCAGTAGTCCAAAAAAGGGAAGAGGGACTTTTAGTCTGCTCAAGCTGCTATAATAAAATACCATAGACTAAGTAGCTTAGACAAGAGAAATTTACTTCCTACAGATGTGGAGATTGGAAAGTCTGAGATCAAAGAGCTAGCAGATTTTGTGTTGGGTGAGGGCCTTCTTTGTGTCTTGTAGATAGCGACCTTCTCACTCTATGCTTACATGGCCTTCCCTTAGTGTGTGCTTGTGGGGAGAGAGCTCTCTCTCCCTCTTCTTATAGAGACAGTAATCCCATCAAGAGGATCCTACCTGCCAGACATAATCTAAACCTAGTTAACTCCCAAAGATTCCACCTCCAAATACCAATGCACTGGGGTGTAGAACTTCATGACGAATTTTGGGTAGACAAAGACAGTTAGCCCATAACAGAGTGTAATGAATCAGGGGTGTGTCAATAGAGCATAGAGGCTCAACTGCCATGCCTGTGTGGGTTACCTAACTTTCCGGAGTCTTTTATGTAAATCTCTAAAGTACTAATACCTACCATAAGGGTTGTCCTGAAGGCAAAGTGACATAACTAATGTTTTACATTTGACATCAAGACTGGTTAACAAATGTTCAATCAAGATGACTGACATTCCTTCTGTTACTATTACTGTTTCAGTGCTTCTATTTCTCATTCCCAAAGGAAGGTTAAGTACTAACCATGGTAGAGTTCAAAGAACCTCAAGCGCTTCAGGGCTTTTTTAGACTGATCATTTCCATTTCTGTTTTCATGGAATTGGTGGAGTACAGCCACTCCACCGATAGCAAAAAACCAAATTCAAGTCAGTTTCAGATTCTCTCCTCGCCTTGGGAGAGCACTTTCTGGAATGTCCACTGAGCTGGACTTCCGAATCCTACTAGTGCTGTGATGGCAGGCCTGAATCACTTGTTCTTATCACTTTGTTTGTTTGTTTGTTTGTTTTGTTTTTTAGAAAGTGTGTGCACTGGCATGAGCCTGGTTGGGAAGGGGCAGAGGCAGAGGGATAGAAAGAATCTTAAGCAGGCTCCACACCCAGTGTGGAACTAGATGTAGGGCTCACAACACTAAGATCATGACCTGAACCAAAATCAAGTGTCAGATGTTTGGCTGATCCACCCAGGTGCCCCTCTTATCACTTATTTTATAGGGTGAGAGTTGATTATAGTCCTCAAGTGAAGAATAGCATTGGAACCTGGTTGCTTACTACATAGAACATAATTTACAAAAGGGATCTATGTAAAAAGCTATAAAGAAGCCCATTCTCTTCTTGCAGAAGTGTTTCACTAATGTTTCTGTGGTGATGTTTTTATGAGTTGAGCTGCTATGGTAGATTTTTGTGTTTGTTTTGTTTTGGTGTTTTTACCTTAAGGAAAGTTTGGCTTTTTAATTATTATCACCATGTACTGGATGGTTAGAGATCTCTTGATCATAAATAAACTTTACCTTAGTTATATCTGTCCTTAATTGGAATTGACACAATGTTTAATTTTATAGACCTCAGAGAAATGACTAAGAAATCTACTTCAATACGTATAAAATTTTCAGGGTATACTTGGAAAAACTTTTTCTTTTTCTTCTTCTTTTTTTTTTTTTTTTACTGTTGTATAGTTCCTTCCCAAAATGGCTTAAAGAACTCCTAGTTCTATCACATTGAAACTAGAATAGACTTGCACTAGTAGTACATTTGCATCTATGTCACTGGGTTGTGGGAATTAGATGAAAATATTACCTGAGTTGTCACCACCAACCATACTTTGTCACCCTTGGTTAATTTGAAGGGAAAAAAGAAAAGGTGTTCCAGCAGTTAAGCCATGAGTTAGAGAGAAACAGACAAAAGGAATGAGTTGTGTTGAATTAGCATATTTTATGACTTGCCATGATCATCTCTCACCAGATTAGATGAGGACTTACATAACCAGGAAAAAACATTTTCAGGATACTGTTTTCACTTTGTGTGTGTGCATTTTTTAAAAACCACTAATCTGTCAAACCAAGTTGGGCTCTATCACTAGGAACAAGGAGACTGAGTCTGAGCCATACCTGGTTAAGGAGAGCAGGTCAGGTGGGGAGGCATGTTCCCATCAGTCACTGACAAATATGTTCCTCCTAAGGTGATAGTGCAATGAGAGAGCCATTAGACCATGCCTCTAGAGCCTCCTTGGTTTGGTCTTTGTGACCCAAGTTTCCAGGCTCACAAAGAAGAGGAAATAGGAATTCTGATCTGACCTTCACAAACGCTGAAGTGCCCTCACTTGCTATTTTGACACCAGTTTGTCAGGTTGCTCTTTTTTTTCCCCCCCAAGATTTTATTTATTTATTTGACAGAGAGAGACACAGCGAGAGAGGAAACACAAGCAGAAGGAGAGGGAGAAGCAGGCTTCCTGAGGAGCAGGGAGCCTGGATAGATCCAGGACCCTGGGATCATGACCTGAGCCGAAGGCAGGCGCTTAACAACTGAGCAACCCAGGCACCTCCTTCAGGTTTTTCTTGATGTATAAGTGCATCAGAATCACCTGGGTGACATGTTTAAAAAAAGGAGAGTCTCATGTTCCCCACAAGAGGTTTTGATATGGCAAATCTGAGGCAGGGCCTAGCATTTGCAGTTGTAATAAGAACTTGGAGTGTTTTTGATGTGTACATTGGTACACTGTACCACACTTTTGGAAACATCAGCCTAGCACAGTGGTTTTGGAAACTTGAATGTGTATCAGAATCACGTGATGCGTTGGCTAAAACACTGAATGGGTTATCCTCCCCTCTCCATTTCTAATTCAGTAAGTTGGCCTTGGAGCCCAAGAATTTGCATTTCTATCAAGTTCTCAGGTGATGTTGTTGCTGCTTTGAGAATCCATGGCTGATAAAACATAGAGTATGTTTTGAAAAAAACCTGTTGGCTAAGAAGACCGGTTACTCTTTGAGAAAAGGAAAAAAAAATCAAATGGGCCTTTATGCTGGGTATCTACTAGGAAAGAGTGCCTAGCACAGTGAAATAGTACTTTATCCTGGTAACTCTTTATTTTATTTGTACATTTTACAGATGAGAAATCCAAAGGTTAGGGCAGTTATTACCTTGTTAAAGGTCACATAGCTAGTTAAATATTTTAAAATGATTTTTTTCCCTTTGAGTTCCTGTAGTTATACATGCAGCAATTTGGAGTAGCCATTGGCCCAGTAAGGAGGCTGCTTTTTGCTACTACCCAGCTCAGCTCAGACTTACCCAGCCAGTTGTGAAAGGAAATGGCATTCACGATGCACGTTTTCTGCGATCACAGAACATATCTTCTGGAAATATGGCTGGATTTCATTGTTTACATTTACCATTTCAGGGGCCAAATAGGTCCCCCAAGATAGAACAATTAGCAAATAGCAAGTCAGTCATAAGGTATTGATTTCATTTATTTATTAATTCATCAGTTCTTTTAAATATTTACTGAGAATGGCTGTATTTGCAGAGTATTATGCAAGGCACTGATACAATATACAGTTCTGGAGTAAAGCCGGTAAATCAAATGTATGTGCTTCCCTCTCCACTGATCAGTGTCACATTTCTGGGTAGGTCCCTTTAGTTGTCTGGATCTCAGTCTCCCTACTGGCAAATTTAGTGAGTGAAACTAGGGCACATCCAAAGTTTCTTTACTTTGGAACACTTCTGAATTTATAATCTAACCCTCTATGTGCCTAACCCACAATTTACCTGCCTAACCCTTGAGTTGTGGGATGTATGTGTTCATGGGGAACATGGTAGATATAGAAGAGTTCCTGTCTTTGAGAGCTGAAAAATCAAAATGTGCACACCTCACATCATAGGAGAATATTACAATTCACCATCTAACCCCGGGGGAAGTCAAGTAGTACATCTTCCTGTGAGAGAGGTGGTCAAGGGTGGGATGATAGGAAATAGGGAGTGAGGAATGGTGTGGTTTGGGTGAGTGGAAAGGGAAGGGGAACAAATTCAGCAAAGGTATAACCTCAGAAGAATTTTCATGACTTTATAAGCCCTCATGGTCATGAGTTCTCTTTTCTGTGTCATCAGACACATCTGGGGCTGGGTGAGCCATCTGCTTATGGGTAGTGTTGCCAGGTTTAGCAAATGAAAATACAGGACGCTCAGTAAAATTTGAATTTCAAACCAGTAACACAATTTTTTAAAATGTAAGTATGTCCCAAATATTGTGTGGGACATACATATACTTAAAAATTATGCATTGCTCATCTGAAATTCACATTTTAGCTGCCCATCGAGGAGAGTCTCTCAGAATCTGGGGATGCCTACAAACAGTGGGGGACAGCAGTCTCAGTTGTTATTAACATGTTGGCAGTTCCTAACTCCTTGACAAATGCCTTACTCAGAATGCCTAAATAAAGTTCTCTCCGGCCAGAGAGCAGAAAGAACGCAGCTTCTCTTCCTTCTGCTGCCCACCCTCTTTTCAGGCAAGAGTTGAAAGCAGAGAAGCCTTTGGAATCCTCAGCTCTAGTGAGTCTGCTTGCATCAGGATTAACAGACAGCATCTAGCAGAATTAGATCCCTCTAGATCTACTTACCCCAAGGCCTCGGAGGCTCCTGGGCAGTCTCTGCTTGCTTTCTCTTGCCTCACTCTTAGTCTGCAACTCAAACAGTAAGAGTGAGAGCAGCTTAAGGAGTATCATTCTGCCCATGGTAGAGACTGACTGAGCTATTTTTTTTGTAATTAATTGTTTTCTTCAAGAAAAAGAGCCCGTAGCTTCCTGTCCTTGTAACCCTGCTCATCAGGTCAGGTTGGAGTGAGATTTATTTCCCCATCTCTCTGTGTATGTATCTTTGTCCTCACCTCTACATTTGTTTGTTTGTTTGTTTGCTTATTATTATGTTATGTTAGTCACCATACGGTACATCATTAGTTTTTGATGTAGCATTCTGTGATTCATTGTTTGCATATAACATCCAGTGTTCCATGCAATACGTGCCCTCCTTATACCCACCATCACTGGGCTACGTTTTTGAGTCCATTGCCTGGATGAATTTGGTTTTGCCTGCCGGGTGGGCTGTCCTCAAGGACACCTGCGATCTTGAGGCATATTGAGCACCCTGAACAGGAAAATCCCTGTTTATATCCTCTTCTGTGTAATGCAAGTTAAAGGGTTCCTTTGGGACATAAGATAATTATCTGAGCTTGCTTCCTTCAAATGACACAGAGGCTCTCATGGGCAGATAAGCTTCATTCATTAGTTTATTCCTTCTACATCTCTTCAGTGCCTACCTTGTGCCATAGTAAATGGCTTCAAAATGAAGCTCTGCAGGTGATTGCTCAGGACGTATACCATTCAAAACTGTAATCTCTTGTCATGCCTTAGGGCGTGAGGGCCCATGGCCCATTTTATTGCAATCAGATAGGGCAGCCTGGAAGAAGCCAGGACTGAAATTGGGCCGGCCTACTAGAATAGACCAAGTGATAGGAACTCCAGGTTGCTGGGCAAAATATGGCATTAGAAAACAAGGCAATAGCAGCTTGTGACTGATACAAGTTATCAAGTGAAGAAGGCCCTATAATCCAGGGAAGTCTTTTAGCATGTAGGCCCCAGCTGTAGACTCAAGATCAGAGATAGGACCTCTGCTAACAGGAAGAGAAGTGAGCAGGAGTTGGAATGATATTTTCTAAGGCCCCTAAATAGATATCTATAAGATTTGTATATATATTT
>PISX010020585.1:0-35483 GCA_004024625.1 Mellivora capensis | reverse complement strand
CTTATGGTTTGTCTCCCTCCCAATCCCATCTTGTTTCTTTTCTTCTTTTTCTGCCCCCCTAGTCCCCCATGTTGCATCTCCACTTCCTCATATCAGGGATATCATATGATAGTTGTCTTTCTCTGATTGACTTATTTCACTAAGCATGATACCCTCTAGTTCCATCCACGTCGTTGCGAATGGCAAGATTTCATTTCTGCCCATTTTTTGACGTGATTATCTGTTTTGTGTGTGTTCAGTTTGAGGAGTTTTTTATAGATCTTGGATATCAGCCCTTTGTCTGTAGTGTCATTTGAGAATATCTTCTCCCATTCTGTGGGTTACCTCTTTGTTTTGTTGACTCTTTCCTTTGCTGTGCAGAAACTTTTGATCTTGATGAAGTCCTAAAAGTTCATTTTAGCTTTTGTTTCCTTTGCCTTTGGGGACATGTCTTGAAAGAAGTTGCTGTGGCTGATATCAAAGAGGTTACTGCTTATGTTCTTCTCTATAGTTTTGATAGATTACTGCCTCACATTGAGGTCTTTTATCCATTTCGAGTTTATATTTGTGTATGGTGTAAGAGAATGGTCGAGTTTCATTCTTCTATACATAGCTGTCAAATTTCCCCAGCACCATTTATTGAAGAGACTGTCTTTTTTCCACTATATATTTTTCCCTGCTTTGTCAAAAATTATTTGACCATAGAGTTGAGGGTCTATATCTGGGCTCTCTACTCTTATCCACTGGTCTGTGTGTCTGTTTTTGTGCCAGTACCATGCTGTCTTGGTGATCACAGCTTTGTAGTAAAGCTTGAAATCAGGCAACGTGATGTCCCCAGTTTTGTTTTTCTTTTTCAACATTTCCTTAACAATTTGGGTTCCACACAAATTTTAGGATTGTTTGTTCCAGCTTGTTGAAAAATACTGGTGGAATTTTGATCAGGATGGCATTGAAAGTATAGATTGCTCTAGGCAGTATAGACGTTTTAACAATGTTTATCCTTCTGATACATGAACATGGAATGGAATGCTCTTCCATCTTTTGTGTCTTCTTCAATTTCTTTCATGAGTGTTCTGTAGTTTCTCAAGTACAGATCCTTTACCGCTTTGGTTAGGTTTATTCCCAAGTATCTTATGGTTCTTAGTGCTCTAGTAAATGGAATCGATCCTCTAATTTCCCTTTTTGTATTTTCATTGTTAGTGTATAAGAAAGCAACTGATTTCTGTACATTGATTTTATATCCTGCCACATTACTGAATTGCTGTATGAGTTCTAGTAGTTTGGGGGTGGAGTTTTTTGGGTTTTCCATATAGAGTATCATGTCATCTGCAAAGAGAGAAAGTTTGATTTCCTCTTTGCCAATTTGAATACCTTTTATTTCTTTTTGTTGTCTGATTACAGTTGCTAGGACTTCTAGTACTATATTGAACAACAGTGGTGAAAGTGGACATCCTTGTTGTGTTCCTGATCTCAAAGGGAAGGCTGTCAGCTTTTTCCCATTGAGGATGATAATCACTGTAGGTTTTTCATAGATAGATTTTATGAAGTTGAGGAATGTTCCCTCTATCCCTATACTTTGAAGCGTTTTAGTCAGGAACAGATGCTATATCTTGTCAAATGCTTTTTCTGCATCAATTGAGAGGACCATGTGGCTCTTCTCTCTTCTCTTATTGATTTGTTCTATCACATTGATTGATTTGCGAATGTTGAACCACCCTTGCATCCCATGGATAAACCCCACCTGGTCATGGTGGACAATCTTTTTAATGTACTATTGGATCCTGTTAGCTAGGATCTTGTTGAGAATCTTAGCATCCATATTCATCAGGGATATTGTTCTGAAATTCTCCTTTTTGGTGGGGTCTTTGCCTGGTTTGGAGATCAGGGTAATGCTGGCTTCATAAAATGAGTCTGGAAGCTTTCCTTCTGTTTCTATTTTTTTTTAAACAGCTTCAGGATAATAGGTATTATTTCTTCTTTGAATGTTGGGTAAAATTCTCCAGGGAATCCGTCAGGTCGTCAGCTCTTGTTTTTTAAGAGGTTTTGATCACTTCTTCAATCTTGTTACTAGGTATTGGTCTATTCAGGTTGTCAATTTCTTTCTGATTCAGTTTTGCAAGTTTATAGGTTTCCGGGAGTGCATCCATTTTGTCTAGGTTGCTTAACTTATTGGCATATAACTGTCGATAATAATTTCTGTTGATTGTTTCTATTTCCTTGGTGTTAGTTGTGATCTCTCCCTTTTCATTCATAATTTTATTAATTTGGGTTCTCTCTTTTCTTTTGGATTAGTTTGGGCAGTGGTTTATCAATCTTATTGATTCTTTCAAAAAATCAGCTTCTAGTTTCATTGATGTGTTTTACTCTATCTCTAGTTTCTATCTCATAGATCTCTGGTCTAATATTGATTATTTCCCTTCCTGTGTGTAGGGTTGGCTTAATTTGTTGTTGATTCTCCAGTTCTTTAAGGTGTAAAAAGACCTGGTGTATTCTGGATTTTTCTATTTTTTGAGGGAGGCTTGGATGGCTATGTATTTCCCCCTTAGGACTGCCTTTGCCATATCCCATAGTTTTGGTACTGATGTGTCTTCATTCTCATTGGTTTCCATGAATTGTTTAAGTTCTTCTTTGATTTTCTGGTGGATCCAAACATTCTTAAGCAGGGTGGTCTTTAGCTTCCAAGTGTTTGAATTCCTTGCATACTTTTTCTTGTGGTTGAGTTCCAATTTCAAAACACTGTGGTCTGAGAATATGCAGAGAATAATCTCAATCTTTTGGTATTGGTTGAGCCCTGATTTGTGACCAAGTATGTGGTCTATTCTGGAAAAAGTTCCATGTGTGCTTGAGAAGAATGAGTATTCTTTTGTTTTAGGGTGGAATGTTCTGTATATATATCTATGAGGTCCATCTGGTCCAATGTATCATTCAGTGCTCTTGTTTCTTTATTGATTTTCTGTTTGGATGACCTATTACTGAGAGTGGCATGCTAAGATCCCCTACTATTAATGTATTCATATCAATATGACTCTTTATCTTGATTAACAGTTGTCTTATGTAGTTAACTGCTCCCCTTTTGGGGGCATAAATATTTACAGTTGTTAGATCTTCTTGTTGGATAGACCCTTTACGAATGATGTAGTGTCCTTATTTATCTCTGACTACAGGCTTTAGTTTAAAATCTAATTTATCTGATATGAGAATCACTACCCCAGCTTTCTTTTGAGCCCCATTGGCATGAGAGATGCTTCTCCATCCCTTCACTTTCAGTCTGGTATGGTACTGGCACAAAAACAGACACATAGATCAATGGAACAGAATAGAGAGCCCAGAAATAGACCTTCAACTCTATGGTCAACTAATCTTCGATAAAGAAGGAAAGAATGTCCAATGGAAAAAAGACAGCCTCTTCAGTCTGGATGTAACTTTAGGTTCCAGATGGGTCTCTTGTAGACAGCATATGGACGGGTCCTGTCATTTTATCCATTATGCAACCCTGTGTCATTTTATGGGAGCGTTTAAGCCATTCACGTTAAGAGTAATTATTGAAAGATACATTTTTATTGACATCATGTTGCTTGTAAAGTACTTGTTTCTATAGATGGTCTCTATAAATTTCTGTTCTGTGTCACTCTTGGGTTCTTTCTTCTTTTACAGAACCCCCCTTAATATTTCTTGTAGTGCCGGCTTGGTGGTCACATACTCTTTTAAACCTTGCCGGTCTTGGAAGCTCTTTATCTCACCATCCATTTTGAATGTCACCCTTGCTGGATAAAGTATTCTTGGCTGCATGTTCTTCTCATTTAGTGTCCTGAATATGTCCTGCCAGCCCTTTCTGGCTTGCCAGGTTTCTGTGGACAGGTCTGCCGTTATTCTGATGGACCTTCCTCTGCATGTAAGGAATCTCTTCCCCCTAGCTGCCCTCAGGAGCTCTTGTCTAAAAATATGATTTATCAGTCCCACAATCAAATGTCTCAAGGTCTTTCTGGATTCCTTGATCTTGGGGGGCTGTTCTTTTTGCCTCTAGGACATGAATGCTTGTTCCATTCCCCAGACGGGGAAAACTCTCATCAAGAATTTGTTCAACTATATCTAGTCTTCTTTCTTTCTCCCCCCACCTCAGGAATCCCAATAATTCTGACGTTGGAATGTTTCATGGCATCATTTATTTCCCTAATTCTGTTTTCATGGTTTCTAAGCTGTTTCTTCCATGCCTCCTCCTGATCCTTTTTCTCGATCAGGTTGTTCTCTAGATCACTAATTCTAGCTTCTGCTTCGGTTACCCTAGCTCTTAAGAGTACTTAGATTAGATTGTATCTTATTGATAGCATTTTTAACTTCTTCCTGGGCAGCTTTCACTTTGCCCTTAGAGATTCCATGTTGTCACTAATGGTTTTTTCCAGCCTAGCCATTGCCTGAATATTTGTTACCCTGAATTCCCTTACCGACATACTGTTTACGTCCATATCCAATAGTTCTAATGGAGAGGACACGGTCTCTGATTTTTTCCTGTGTTGTGTGTTCCTCCTCTTACTCATTTTGGTGAGAGGTGGTTGAGGGGATGTGTAGCTGAATATATCAACCACAATCCAGGCAAGGTGCACCCTGGAACGCTTCTGAGCAATCTGAAGTCACCAAATTTTATTTTGAAATCTAAACTGGGTCTCTCCAGGCCAAAATCAAGGTGTCAGCAAGTCCACATTATTTCTAGAGACCTTCAGGGAGAAGGCGTCCACTCGTAGCTTCTAGAAGTCACCTTACGCTCTCTGCAGAGACTGAATCACTCTGACATACCTCCCCAGCCTCCTTATTGTGTGTGTATATATGCCACAATTTCCTTAACTATCCATCCAATGGTGGACATTTAGGTTGTTTCCATTTCTTGATTATTGTATATAATACTGCATGAACATTGGGCTGCAAATATCTTTGCAAATCAGCATTTTTGTATTCTTTGGATAAATGCCCAGAAGTCAGGGGCAGCTCTGTCAGTTAAGTGTCTGCCTTTGGGTCCAGTCATGATCCCAGGGGCCTTGGATCAAGCCCCGCACGGAATCCCTGCTCAGTAGGGATCCTGCTTTTCTGCCTTTCCCCCTCCTCCCTGCTTGTACGCTCTCAAATAAATAAATAAAATCTTAAATAAATACCCAGAAGTCAAATAGTTCTATTCTTAATTTTTTAAGGAATCTTCATACTGTTTTCCACAGTAGCTATACCGAGTTGCATTCCCACCAAGAGTGTATGAGGGTTACCTTTTCTCCACATCCTAAACAACACTTGTTATTTCTTGTCTTTCAGTAATACTCATTCTATCCAGTGGGAGGTGATAACTCATTGTGGTTTTGATTTGCATTTCTCTAATAATTAGTGATGTTGAAGATCTTTTCATGTACCTGTTGGTCATCTATATGTATTTTTGGGAAACTGTCTATTCAGATCCTTTGCCCATTTTTTAATCAGGTTATTTGTTATTTTGCTGTTGGGTTTTATGAATTTTAGGTATTAATCCCTTGTTGGATATATGATTTGCAAAAATCTCTCATTCAGTTGGTTGCCTTTCATTTTGATGATGGTTTCTTTTGCTGTGCAGGAGATTTTTAGTTTGATGTAATCCCATTTATTTATTTTTACTTTTGTTTCCCTTATTTTTGGAGTCAGATCCATAAAAATAACATTAAGACCAATATCAAGCAGCTTATTACATGTTTCCTTCTAAGAATTTTATGGTTTCATGTCTTACATTCAAGTCTTCAAGCCACTTTGAGTTAATTTTTTGTAGTATAACCTGGTAGCCTAGTTTCATTCTTTTGCATGTGGTTGTCCAGTTTTTTCAACATATTTATTGAAGAGACTATCTTTTCTCTTTTGTATATTCTTTACTCCTTTCTCATAAATTGATTGTCCATATATGTGTATGGGTTTAGTTCTGGACTGTCAGTTCTGTCCCTTCGATCTCTGTGATAGTGTTTTTATTATTATAGCTTTATGCTATAGTTTGAAATTGGAGCATGATACCTTTAGCTTTGTTCTTTCTCAAGACTGCTTTGGCTATTAGGGTTTGGTTCCATACAAATTTTAGAATCATTTTTTCTCAAAGGCCATTGGAATTTTGTTAGGGATTGGATCGAATCTTTGGTGGAATGCTTTGGGTAGTATAGACATTTTAATAATATTAATTCTTCCAATCCATGAGCATGGGATATCTTTCCATTTATATGTGTCTTCAATTTTTTTCATCAGTATCTTACAGTTTTCAGTATACAGGTCTTTCACCTCCTTAAAAGTTTCACCTCTTTAAAGTTATTTCTAGGTATTTTATTCTTTTTGATAAAATTGTGAATAGGATTGTTTTCCTAATTTCTCTTTCTGATAATTTATTATTAGATTATAGAAACACCACAAATTGCCATATGTTGATTTTGTATCCTACTACTTTACTGAATTCATTTATTAGTTCCAACAGGGTTGGTTTTTGTTTTTTTTTTTGGTGCTATTGTTTGAGTTTTCTATGTATAGTATCATGTTATCTGCAAATAGTGACAGGTTTTTTTATTACTATGTTCAGGTAGCCACTGTATAGTACATAATTAGTTTTTGATGTAGTGTTCAGTGATTCATTAGTTAAGTATAGCACCTAGTGCTCATCAGTTTCTTTACAGTTTGATGCCTTTTTTTGTTTGTTTCTGGCCTAATTGTTGTGGCTAGTACTTTCAATACTATGTTGAATAAAAGTGAGGATAGTGGATATCCTTGTCTTATTCCTAATTTTAGAGGAAGTACTTTCAGGTTTTCAGTATTGACTGATGTTAGTTGTGAGTTTGTTATATATCACCCTTATTATGTTGCCATGTGTTCCATCTGTACCTACTTTGTTCATAGTTTTTATCATAAGTGGTTGTTAATTTCTGGCACATGCTTTTTATGCATTTATTGAGATGATTGTATGATTTTTGTCCTTCATTTTGTTAGTGTGGCCTATCACATTGATTTATTTGTGGATATTAAACCATTCTTGCATCCCTGGAATAAACCCCACTTGATCATGATCCTTTTGATATATTATTGAATTCAGTATGTTAATATTTTGTTGAAGATCTTTGCATCTGTTTTCATCAAGGCATGTTAGCCTGTAATGTATGTCTGCATGTGTGTGTGGTGTCCTTGTTTGTTTTTGATATTAGGGTAATGCCAGCCTCCTAAAATAAGTTTGGAAGCATTCCCTCCTCTTCAGATTTATTTTTTTTTAAAAGAGTTTGAGAAGGATAGGTGTTAAATCTTTGGATGTTTGGTAGAAATAACTATGAGTAAAGCTGTCTAGTCCTAGACTTTGTTGGGAAGTTTTGATTACTGGTTCAGTCTTCTTTCTAGTAATTGGTTTATTTAGATTTTCTGTTTCTTCAGTCTTGGAAGATTGCATAATTCTGGGAATTTATTCAGTTCTTCTAGGTTATCCAATTTTTTGGTAATTTTTAATAGTCGTGTCTTATGACCCTTTCTATTTTTGTGATGTCAGTTGTAACTTCTCGTCTTCCGTTTCTGATTCTATTAGAGCCCAGTCTCTTATTCTTTGTTAGTCTAGCTCAAGTCTTGTAAATTACTTATCTTTTCAGAGAACCAGCTCTTAATTTCATTGATCTTTTCTATTGTCAGTTTATACTTTTAGTTCCATTCTGATCTTTAATATTTCCTTCCTTCTACTGAGTTTGAGTTTCACTTTTTCTACTTTTTTTTTTTTAGCTCTTTTAGGTGAGAAGATAGATGGTTTATTTGAGCTTTTTGTTGTTTTTTTTCTCGTGGTAGGCCTGTATTGCTAAGATCATCCCTCTTTGAATTGCTTTTGCTACATCCTATAGATTTCGGTGTGTCATATTTCTGTTTTCTTTTGTGTCTGGGTTGTTCAGTAGCATGTTGTTAATCTCTACATTTTTATAGTTTTTCCAGTAATTTTTGTAATTGATTCTACTTTCATACTATTGTGAGTGGAGAGGATACTTGATAAGATTTCAGTCTTCTTGAATTTATTGAGATTAATTTTGTGCCCTGATATGTGATCTGTTCATGTACACTTGAGAAGCATGGATATTCTGCTGCTTTTGGATGGAGTGTTATTTATATCAATTAAGTTCATGTGGCCTAATGTGTCATTTAAGGCTGATGGTTCCTTATAAATTTTCTGTTTGGATGATGGATCCATTGATTTAAGTGGGTGTAGTATATTGATTTGGCTGATGAAGGCATGTAATTGAGTCAAGCTATTGTGAAGACTTTGAACTGAACCAGCTCAGTTGGCATTTGTTCTGAGGATATTTATTCAAAAGACATTTATAACTTCCTCGCAGACTGTGGAATGATCACAGTTATGATTGCCAGAAATAAAAAAGTAACCACCTCAGCTTACTTATCATTTTCACAAGATGGGGTTTATTAGTGAGAACCAAAAGGATACTAGAAACCAAGAAAACTTTCTGTTAATTATATTGAAGGGATGTCCCACCCTTTAAAGGAATTCCTTATCTGCCAGTCATCTTTGTTTACCTCCTGCTATTCAACAAACAACATAATGGATTAAAGTTTGGGCCTTGGCTGGTTGGGGATAGGATAGACTTCAATTTCCTAACTGAACAATTCCAAAGATAGTTTTTCTGCTTCCATTTTTTAAAAAATTTATTTATTTGTCACAGAAAGAGGGAGAGAGCACAGGCTAACAGAGTAGCAGGCAGAGGCAGAGGGAGAAGCAGGCTCCCTGCCGAGCAAGGAGCCCGATGTGGGACTCGATCCCAGGACGCTGGGATCATGACCTGAGCCGAAGGCAGCCGCTTAACCAACTGAGCCACCCAGGCATCCCTGCTTCCATTTTTTAATTCTTACTGAGCTGGAGTCCCATTCAATGTGATTGTCACTTCGCAACCACTGGCTGGCAGAGTGGCTAAGTACAGGACAGAAAAACAGCACTATCAAATTATTGGTCCAGAGTTGGAGACTTTGATCACAAGAGAGAGAAATAATATAAATATTAAAGAGATGGTATTAAAAAGCATTATGGTCTGCCAATGTCTAGTGAGCAAAAGATAAGGGAGCAGCTGGGAAGTAAAGGACCCCAAGATAAATAGCAAAAACCAGTCTTTTCTGGGAGATTCTTTCTTTCTTTCTTCTTTCTTTCTTTCCTTCCTTCCTTCCTTCCTTCTAATATATAGTATTAGGTACGACATTGTTTGCTGTGTACCACAACAAAGGACAGGATATACCTGTATTGATGGACATTCAGAAGGGAAAAGACCAAAGTGTGTATAGTTTAAATAAATATAATGCTGAAATAAGTCTTACTAGTTACTATAATATCAAAGTCTAAATTGTCATTTTTATAACCACCCAGAAGTCTTTTTATTTATAGTCAGTACAGTCTTGGCTCAGGAATTTAGTGTTTTGCTCTTTCTTGTAAGACCACGTGTTGCCCTTGCATAGAGCTATGACAGAACAGGATCAGTGTTCTGACAATTGACAGTAGGATCATGTGACAACAGGATCATGTGACATTATAAGTTTATGTGCACTGTAGTCAAGATTGAAAAGTGATTTGAATGATAACTACTGTACTCTCTCCCCATAATGTACTCAGCAATATTTTTACTAACAGTGCTTTTGTCACTTAATCTGCCTTAAATTTAATGGTTTTAAATTTAAAGAAAATGAAAAATATTTTTAAACAATTATCTACATAAATAAATATTTTTCCAAAGTATGTTTATATATGTTTTTTATGTCCTTTTCTAAAGTGACTGTGGTTTTAAACACAAATATAAATATTTCTTTGATGAAAACAAATTAAACCAATGATATTTGTAGTTTAGGACTCTTTTCATGTTCAGAATCGCAGAAACCAACTCAAACTAGCTCAGAAAGGGAAGTTATTGATTCACATAGCTAAAAAGTCTAAGTAGGACAGGATCTAGGAGTTTAGTGTCATCTCTGCTTGTTGTCTGGCTGGCTGGTGTTCTCAATTTCCTAGCACCTCATTCCAGCTTTACTCCTTGGCATAATAATTCACTTCTCTCCAATGTAATTGATCTTGCTCCTTGAAGCCAAGGAATTAGCACTTATGAAGGCTTTAATATTGTTAGATTTGCTAATTGAATGACATCAAGGGTGGAATATCATATCTCACTTCTAGGGAAACATTCTGATTAGCTCTGATTGGGTCATGTGCCCTCCCTTGAATCAGTCTCTCTTCCCAGGGGATGAAGTGCTTAATGACTGGCCAATTCTGGATTATATGACTGAAACAAGGAAGGGTACAGGGAAAGAATGGGGGCAGCAGGAATTGTGGTTGGCATCCTTATTTGATTCACATAAATGGGAGAAAGGTGAGTATCAAAAAGATCAAGCACACAGCATCTGTGTAATGATTGGTGTATATTTAGTTCTTCCTTCTCCTTTCCTTTCTGTATTTTGGCTCACTTTTTGTTGAAGTCAGCCTTAGTAACTTTAATAAGTGAGTTGAAATACTTATTTTAAAAGGTACTTAGACTAAGTAATGAGTTTAAAGTTAAAGTTTTAAAAATTTTGCTTTTATTAAGACTCTTATATGGGGCACCTGGGTGGCTCATTTGATTAACCCACTGCCTTAGGCTCAGGTCATGATCCCAGGTTCTGGGATCTAGCCTCGCATCAGGCTCCTTGCTCAGCAGGGAGCCTGCTTCTCCCTCTCCCTCTGCCTGCCGCTCCCCTTGTTTGTACACTCTCTGTGTCAAATATATAAATAAAATATTTTTTAAGACTTTTGTGGATAATCTTGGTGCCACAAATTATATAAGTATGATTATTAAAATGTAGATAACAAAATAGGGTTTTTTATTGTGTAACCACTAAAGATTGAGATTTTTTAAAAACGTACATGATACATCATGAATGTACTCTGGCTTTTTAAATTTATTTTTAAAAGATTTTATTTATTTATTTGACAGAGTCACAGCGAGAGAGGGACACAAGCAGGGGGAGAGGGTGGGGGAGAAGTAGGCTTCCTGCTGTGGGGCTCCATCCCAGGATCCTAGGATCATGACCTGAGATGAAAGCAAACCCCTAACGACTGAGCCACCCAAGCACCTTGTACTCTGACTTTATATGTGTTTCTACATTTTGCTGATTAACTCTTTTTTAGTGATACTCATATATTTAGGACACTGAGAAACTGTTACAAAGTCCTCATCTTCACATTTTAATAATGAATCCATTGAATTTTGAGAAACTAAACTTTAGCCCAGTACTTTGATGGCAACTTTTTCAGACATATCTTTAAAACTTCTTTGCCTGAGGGCACCTAGGTGGCTCAGTTGCTTAAACAACTCCATCTCAGGTCATGATTGCAGGTTCCTGGGATTGAGCCCCATGTTGGGGCTCCCTGCTCAACAGGGAGTCTGCTTCTACCTCTCCCTCTGACCCCACCCATTTCTCATGCTCTCTTGCTCATACTCTCTCTCTCAAATGAATAAATGAAAAGAAAATCTTTTTAAAAAACTTCTTTGCATGAAAAACAG
The DNA here is from genome assembly GCA_004024625.1 of Mellivora capensis. NCBI lineage: Eukaryota > Metazoa > Chordata > Mammalia > Carnivora > Mustelidae > Mellivora > Mellivora capensis. Next base: position 23,976 of record PISX010020585.1, on the reverse strand, counting down.
ATCCATATATACAGGATCAAGCAAGAACAATTCTGATCATAACATAAAAAGCCAAAATTTTGTCCCCCTGAATATGATTATCCAGTCTGGAAATGATCATATTGTTTTAAGTTTTATTGTGAACTTTTCTGTAAAGCTTTTTAACTTATAAAATATTTTCATATACATTACCTCTTTGATTCTGATATCTTGAAATTTTTCTCTTTTCTCTATCCAAAGAGGACAAGTATGTGTTTTTCTTTTGTCTTTCTAGCAATTCCAAGTCAAAGTAGCCTAAAATTTATTTTTAAATGAATGAAGACAAACAATAACAAGTATTGGCAAAGATACAAAGAAAATGGAGCCCTGTGCCCTGTTGGTGGGAATGTAAAATAATATAGCTACTATGGAAAACAATATTGCAGTTCAAGAAATTAAGCATAGAATTATTATATGGTAGAGCAATTCCACTTCTGGGTATATACCCAAAAGAAGTAAAAGCAGGGACTCAAGCATGTATTTGTATACCAGGTTCAGGCAGCATTATTCATAGTAGGTCAAAGGTGGAAACAACCCAAATGCCCACCCAGAGGTGAATGGATAAACAAAACATAGTATGTGCATACAAAGGAATATTATTCATCCTTAAAAAGGAAGGAAATTCTCATACCTATTGCTCCTGCCAAATGGTCTAATGTCACCAAATTTTAACAAAAATTACCTTATATTGTGGCTTCCAAATGACTTACAGTTCCCAAATGCAACATGAATTCTCATTTTTTTTCTTTATTCAGAACCCTCCCATCCCCACTTATTCCCATCTTTTCTGTTTCTGGGGAACTCCTACTCATATCCTAATACCCTTCACAAGTATCTCCACTTCTCTGGAATCTTTTTTGACCAAACCTCATAAAGCGAATTACTTTTTTCTTTTCACATAAGCATAGTTACTACATCCGTATTCATGTATATCACACTATATAATAATAATAATAACATATAGAATAATAATATATAATAAAAGAAATTTACATTTCTGTCTCCCTCTGAAATATCCCCTAAAATATCAGCTTCTTCAGGGCAGGGAGATTTTTCATTTTTTTTGTATCTCTAGCACCTCACACAGTTCCTGGCAAAATGGTGGGTATGTGATGATGATAATCAGGATGGTGATGATGATGATGATGATGATGATGATACAAGATAGCATTTATTTAATATATTACTATGTGCTAAATATTATTTGATATACTTTACATATAATAATTCACTTTAATCATTACAACAATCCAGTCAATTAGTTGGATCCAGAGTGGTTACCTAGCTTCCCCAAAGTTGCTCAAATATGTAGCAAGACTGGGATTTGAATCCAGGCAGTCTGACTACAGAATCTGTGTTCTTAACCACTATACTCTACAGCTGTGATGATCACATGTATTAAAAATGGCTACACACATAAATTAAGTGTATTATTTCAGCTCCTCCTAGGCTTAAGCTGCTTTTGGCCTTAAATATCATTTATTTTGGAGACATTGTATACGTTGTTTTATTTGTTTGAGCTTCCATAGATATAATTTGATGTAGTACTCAAATAATAACCTCTGGTAATTTTTTTCCTTTTTAGCAAAGTAAACAAAGTGAGAAATCACCTGTATAGCAAAGAGAAATTTATTTGGAAAATATGTCCGGTATTCATGCCCACTACTCCTAGAGTTCTTGTTTCTATGGAGAGCATTGAAGACTGTGGTCTTGTGTTAGTATTTTAGGCAGATGGAATATCAGTCAAAACTTAGACATGCTGTTTCCAGCTTTAAAGTTTACTGTATTGAGTATATGTGACTCCCTCTAAGTCATAATCTTAAATTGTACAGCAGAGCAAATGCGTTATGTTTGATCCATTGCTGGGAGCAATTCCAACATTTCTCTATTTTGTAGCATGACAGATATAATATTAAAAAACATAAGCCAAAAATCAGCCATAATTTTAATAACTAATGTAAATATGGTAGATTGTACATTTTTTATTTTGAGTGGTAGTAATTATATTTGTGGCAAAGAGGAGTTTTATTGGTTGGTGTCCTAATTCTTGAGTAAAGATCAAAGAGTCTGGTAGTTTTTGGTTATTAAGACAGAACAGCTGTATCATTTTTCCTTTCCCTCTTAATTTCCCCAAAACTATACTTTACTTGCTTAATGATAGTATTACCATATTGATTAGATGATTTACTAACAAACACTATAGAGCCTTATCTAGTTGACTATTTTGATAACACCATTAAAATTTCATTTGATTTATAATAATCTAACCCTGCAAAGTTGGAGTTTAATCATTTTCGTATCTCCTTGTGCCTAGGGAACCTTTGAGACATTTTTGCCAACTCATACTTTTTATATTCATTCGATGAAGATAAAGTATAAGTGAAAATATTCAACAAACACTAAGAAACTTCTTTTACCAGGCCCTCTTCTACCCTGCAAAATTTCCATATTATTTGTGTTTCTTAATAACCATTCTTTTCACTCTCTTCCATTTTTAAATTCCTTTCTGTAGATTTCCTGGAACATAAAGATTTTTTCTTCCCATTTCTAGCTTTCCTTTCTCTGTACCTCCTATACTCTTGAAGGCCACAGAGTTATAGCACTGGGCATGCCTGCCTCTCCACATCGCATCTCTGTCTGTAATTGGGTCTCCATGGAAATGAAAAGCAGAAAGTGCTGAAGTAGCATGCTTTGTAAGGACTGGCAAGAGAAAACAGTGCTGGAGAAGCCAAAGAGAAGCGTGCTGTGGAGAGCAGGAGACTCTCTCAGTTAAGGACACAGACTTGGCAGATTTATTAGCAGCAATATTCTAGGATGAACCAAATTTACAGGTAGCAAACTCATTTTTCAACTGGTAAAACCTTCAAAAATTGTTCCCTTCTCTTTCAGAAGGCCAGATGCTCCAGTGCCTGATGGTGAAGGTGAAAAAATTACAGAAGAAAGTTCAGACAGTGAATCTTCTTTTAGTGACTAAGCTTAATTTTGATAACAGTTACATATACATGTGTAGGTATACATTTACATTCTATAAGAAAGAGAACCTGACCTTGAACTTTTAGTCATAAAAACATCAAATGACCATATATCCACCACCAAACTTCCTCTATGTTAAAATAAAGAAAGAAAGAATTTATAACCTGGCATTATGTCTTGTTACCAAAGCACAGGGCTGTGACTGAAAAATAGAATAACTTAAATAAAGTCCTATTAGTGCTACAAATACTAAAATGGGCTATTTCGGGGATGCGGTGAGCATTGAAAATGAACCCAGTGTGAGTTGCCAATCAAAAATAGACTCAATGTTGGGATGCCTGGGTGGCTCAGTTGGTTAAGCAGCTGCCTTCGGCTCAGGTCATGATCCCAGCATCCTGGGATCAAGTCCCACATCAGGCTCCTTGCTCGGCAGGGAGCCTGCTTCTCCCTCTGCCTCTGCCTGCCACTCTGTCTGCCTGTGCTCGCTCACTCTCTCTGACAAATAAATAAATAAAAAATCTTAAAAAAAAAATAGACTCAATGTGGGGAGCCTGGGTGGCTCAGTGGGTTAAAGCCTCTGCCTTCGGCTCAAGTCATAATCCCGGGGTCCTGGGAATCGAGCCCCGCATCAGGCTCTCTGCTCAGCAAGGAGCCTGCTTCCTCCTCTCTCTCTGCCTGCCTCTCTGCCTACTTGTGATTTCTGTCTGTCAAATAAATAGAATCTTAAAAAAAAAAAATAGACTCAATGCAAAAAAGGTGAATTTGACTAAGTGAGTTATTCAATTTCTGTGATTATTTTAACATGAAAAGTATTATGTGCATTTGTATTGTAAGAGTGGCTAAGGAAGTTTTTGGCAGAGACTAATACCAGATTTAAATTTTCTGTGAAAACTTAAAGCTTATATGTCATAGAAAGTATGAATTTGGAATTTATTGGTCATATTTATTACCATATAGAGCTTTTCACCACTTGTCCATTAGTTCCTATACCATTAAAGTGTCAGATATTCTTAGAATATTTATTATCAGGTAGAAATTGAATTAAAGGTAGTTTCAGTGTGTTTCAGAGTGAGTAAGCGTCATGTGATCAACTCTTTTATTGCCTAAACAGAAAAAAAAAAAAGTATTAAAAATGCTCTCCTCACCTCACCTCTACTACACAGTGCAGAAAATTTCTAAATACTTACATGAAAAGATACATAAATGCATTTGATTAATGGTTTAGCCCACCTAAAAGCAGACCCTGAGAAAAGGACTTGGGTGTAAGTATGTCATTTGTGAGGTAATCACAGGATGCAGAAGTGAGAGAACAGGAAGAGCAAGAGGAAGAAAACCCTTACAAAAGTATATTATTAAAGTTGCCATTTGGGGCTCTAAGACCTGAGGGGCTTTCAAAATGCCTCCTATAAATGCCCACCTAAATAGATAGGATAATTATTAACCAGTTTCCATCCCCCATTAGTTGAAAGCTGCCTCCAGGAGCATTGACTAACCCCACACTTCCGGGCTGTACTTTTGTGTGGGAAGGTGGGCTTTCCCAACATTGAAAAAGGACTTGGAACAGAAAAGAAAAAGATGTATGGCTCACACTTGTGGTGGAATTTCACTAACAAAAAAAGGACAAGTCTGAGCTCAGAACTGTGAAGTGCAGTTGTGGCTGATAGCAGAAGTTGATAAGAGGATGTGATGTTGGGCAGAAGAGGTGTTTGTTGCTCAATAGTTCTTGCCTATGCAGAACTGCTGGAGTCCCGTGTTAAATCCACTCCATCATCGAGTCTTCAAGGTGGTGCTCAGCCACATTCTATAAAGAGACTACCAAGAAAGATTAGACAAGCTATAGTTCCTGTTATTACTGAACCCAAGGCCAAAATATATTCCTTATCTCCTTCCTCTACCCCCCACTTGAGGTTTTCTTTTCTCTCTGCCAGAAATTCAGCTGGTCTAGTTTGGTTGACTGCTAGAGTGAACCAGATCTTCATCCCTTCAGGGATCTACGGTCTTGATTACTTTGCCCTTTTTAAGTCTATGATTATCATAGTTGTTTGTTTGCTGTTCTCACCAGCCTTGGAAGCACCAAGACATGCCCCTAATGAATCACCCGAGTTCCAGACACAGCCTCACTGTTTCATTTTGTAGTCACATTCCTAGCTTTTCTTGTTAACAAACATATTAATTCCCCTTTCTTGCCTGTTGTCCCATAGACGAGCAGCCCAACAGGACGAGGTGGCATCTATAGCTTCAGTTTTGTGGAATCCTTACAGTGCCTCCTAGTGGAAGTGTACCAGCTTCTTCCCTTTACCCTGTCAGGATACAGGACCTTCAATCCAACAAAGCTTAAGGTAGTAGGAATGGGAAACACATTCTACAAATAGCTCACTGGGAATGGTGGTAAGAAAGGCCAATCCTATTTCTATCCTCTTGATTCCTGCACCTTGCATTTGGGGACATGGCATCATATACTGGCCATTGGTATAGTGCATGTATCATGTCCTGGAAAATAGGACCTTAATCCTACAGGATGTTATACCTGAGCTGATGCCTAAGCTGGCCATTGTTCTCCTAGATTAACTGCTTCTGGATTATACTATATGTGTAGGTTCATTGATCTAATCGTTCATGTTCATTTGCTATAAAATGGTTCCTTGGTCTAAGGCAACGTAATGCAGGATATTGTTTTGGTAATAGGCATTCTAGATTCTAAGATAGTAATGATGGCAGAGGTACTGCTGAAAGGAGGGCAAGCCTATATTAAGAGTACAAATTGATTACTATGGACTGAATTACTTCCTCCTTTGGGATGGAAGGAAATTAATGCACACAACTTGTTACCAAGTAGCTAGTTGATTTCAGTAAAGGGATAGTACCGAATCATTGGTCTTTGCTTGTGACAGATCACTTTTCAATAGTAGTAGTAACTAGATTGTCATGATGATAAAAAACCCAAGCTATTGGGCCCATCCCATGCCTAGCCTCCATCTCTGTTACCATGAATACTCTATTCATGGGTTTGTTGTGCAAGCCTGGAGTGGTTACAGAAAAGACGGGCTGGAATCTGTTGGAATCATCCTGTGTGCCTGATCTCTGCTTTCTCATGTGAATGTTCTCTCACCGACATTCCATGACCCAAAAATCTGCACATTTTGCCATAATCAAAAACACTTTTTTTATTCTTAACTCAAGCCATGTCTTTGTCAGCATGGATGACCAAGTGTACTATTTGAAGCTCTGTCCATCAGGAAGATTTTCCCTCACCACTGATCTCTATCACTTCCTCTAAGAGAGACAGTAGTGTAGAAGCCAACATTGTTGGCTCACACCCACATAGCAAGCTGGTCCATCCATGAACAAGGCCTACTTTTCCCTTCTCTGTCACCTGGCATGTTAATATTTTTTAAAAAGTGCTTCAGTTCCTCACCTCTCCCCCTCTCCATGCCTTTTCCCATATAATTTTTCATTGCCTTCCTACTCTGGATGGAGCATTCTGCCTCACCTTTTGACTCTGAACTTAGCCATGTGGTTTTGCTTTGGACCGATAGAATGTTAGCAAATATGATCCAAGCAGAGGCTTGAAAAATACTGGGATGATTGGTCTTGCCTTCTCTTGTACCTCTGCCACTGACATAAGAATATGACTGGGATAGTCTGATGAAAAATGAAAGATATGTGGAGCACAGCTAAGTTGTTCCAGTCACCCCACAGCCAAGCTTAAAATTTGAGCAATCCCAGCCAAGACCAGAATATATGCCTAGCCAATTCCCAGCTGCCCTTAGATGTATGAATAATAAATGTTCATTGTTGATTCTCATAAAGATTTTTTTGATTATTTTATGGTATTACTGTAGCAATAAATAACTGATACATCTGATCATAGGAAATTTCCCATGAGATCTTAGCAATAGGTTGAAGGAGATACATTAGTGCAAGAGAGGTAAATGGTAGGGGGAATCGAGGCTACCTGTCCATGCAATTTACACATGCCCTCTGGACTAACTCAGGCTTGGTTCCAAATGCATCATTTCCATCGAACGATGGATTCCTACTGTGACTATCTGCTATCTGACCTTACGATTTGGTGAATCTGATAATACCCATTGCATGATGGGCAGCTCCCGTTAATCACTTGACATCAGATTTTTAGTTTCTGATGAATACAGAGGCATGCCAGGAGTTGCTTTTCAAATAATGAGAAGGCATGACTTTGCTCTGAACTTAAGATCTGTGCTATTAAAACTTGCCAGAGATGCTACACAGTGTCCTACCTCAGGTATCTGTAGTATCAATGGATAATCTGTCATGTAGTCAGCTGAGCAGCAGGGCAGCTTATGTCACAGCCTGAACCTGGAGCACAGCCCTCTCTGCTCTGGACTCTATTTGAAACTAGCAGCCTTCCAACCAAGTCTCCCCACAAATGGGTGAGAGCAGTATTTGACTTTCAAAAGCCAAAGCCACCAACATGCTATACCTCTTTCTTAATGGTAGAGGGTGCAAGTTCAGTAACTTGTCCTTTTTTTTTTTTTTTTTTTTTTTTTGGTCTATGTTCAGTTAGCCAACATATAGTACATCATTAGTTTTTAATGTAGTGTTCAATGATTCATTAATTGTGTATAACACCCAGTGCTTATCACAGCCCATGCCCTCCTTAATACCTATCATCCAGTTACCCCCGTCCCCACTCCCCCCTCCCTCCTTTAACCCTCAGTTTCCTGGAGTCCAGAGTCTCTCATGGTTTGTCTCCCTCTCTGATTTCTTCCAGTTCAGTTTTCCTTCCCTTCCCTTATGGTCCTCTGTGCTATTCCTTATGTTCCACCTATGAGTGAAACCGTATGATAATTGTCTCTCTCTGCTTGACTTACTTCTCTTAGCATAATACCCTCCAGTCCCATCCATGTCAATGCAAATGGTAGGTATTCATCCTTTCTGATGGCTGAGTAATTTGTCCTTTACCCTGGAGGGGATGTCCCAGCATCCTTTGGACCATTGGACCCCTAAAATCTGCAAGGATATGAATATTCTATCTTCTAGCCCGTGTCTTGTATCTTCTTATCTTATAGGGTCCTTTGCATTTTCTCTTCACTAAATCTTTAGTCTGATTTACCAATACAAGTTACCAGCATGAGGTTTTGTGAAATATCAGGATGAACAAAATTCCTGCAGATTACCTAGTGAGAGAGTAGGAGAATTAACATAACCCTATGACAGTAGGTTAGAATACATTGCTATCCTTCCTATGTATATATAAACACTTTCAGTGTTCTTAATGATTGAAAAAAAGTTTTCCAGATTAACAGTCATATACCATGCCAGAAGCTGTGTTGATAAGTTCCAGGAGAGGTATCATATCTGGCATGGGAGCCATGATCAGCATGATCACTTGGTTAAGTTTATGATAGTCCTTTGTCTTCTACCGTGGTCCTTGTGATTCAGCAGGGTGATACATGTGAATGCATAAGGCATCACCCTTGCATCCTTTAAGTGTTTGAAGATAGTACTAATCTCTGCTATTCCACTCAGAATGCAATATTTTTTTCTGGTTTACTATCTTGGCTGGGTGGCAGGTATAGTTTTAGGGATTTCTACTTGGTCCTCCCTACCATAATGGATTTTATTCCATAGGTCAGGGAATTGATGTGAAGCTGTTAAGAATATCCCAAGTATGTACTCAGAAACCAGGGAAATAGCCACAGGGACCTACCTCATCCAGTTGAAAGTACTATAAGATGGACTGGAGCCCAGACTTTATTTGTTACCTGGTGTCCATAACGCCCCACTCTAACTGAGGGAAGATGGTGACAAATATTTGATATCAAGTCAATTTGGTCCTCTATCCAACATTTAAAAGAATTAAGTATTCCCCTTTATCCATTGTACGGTTACTTTGACAAATAACTCGTGGTTCTTTAGAGAAAGACTGAGGAAATTTCTTTTTACATATACTTGTAGTGGAAAAGGTAGCATTTTTCTTTTTTTTTTAAGATTTTATTTATGAGAGAGAGAGAGAGAGCAGGGTGGGGGCAGGCAGCAAGGAGCAGAGGGAGAGGGAGAAGCAGAGACTCTACACTGAGCACAGAGCCTGACATGGGGCTTGATCCCACAACCCCAAGATTGTGACCTGAGCCGAAATAAGAGTCAGCTACCCAACCAACTGCCCAGGTGCCCCAAGGTGGCATTTTTCAAAGGGCTTTGGCCTCCTTTTCGATGGATGGACATAATGAGATAATAATTAAAGGAAAACACTTCTCCTTTATAGCAGCTGACATCAGCCTTCTCACCAGGCCATGCTTTTTTGGGATTTTACAATTAAAGCTACACTCTAGGGACGCCTGGGTGGCTCAGTTGGTTAAGCAGCTGCCTTCGGCTCAGGTCATGATCCCAGCATCCTGGGATCGAGTCCCACATCGGGCTCCTTGCTCGGCGGGGAGCCTGCTTCTCCCTCTGCCTCTGCCTGCCACTCTGTCTGCCTGTGCTCACTCTCTCTCTCTCCCTCTCTCTCTGACAAATAAATAAATAAATAAAATCTTTAAAAAAATAAAAAATAAAAAAATAAAGCTACACTCTAGTCTACTACCTTCTACCTTGAGCATGAGGTACACCATGGTATATTAGTCACCATCACAGATCCCTGCTTACCAGGGAATCTAGATTGCTGCTTCGACTTATTGCTACTTTGCCACTGATGGTTGAATATCAACACCTGCTTCCTGCCATTATGGAATCCTACCATCTCAGTGAATACTAGAGAGTCCAATTCTGTGGTATCATATCCCCTCCTGTGATTCTGGTCTACAGAATGTAGCTACCCTGACTTTTCTCAGAGATGTTGGTGCCAGCTTCATTAGTGATATTCTTCATTTCCTTAGTAAAGAGAATTCTCTAGATCCTCTGGGAAAGTAGTGGTTTGTCTTTCTCAACACAAGAAATAAACCCATTCTAACATTCCCACCCCTCAGCCACTGAGCTCTTTCTCAGTACTTTAGAGAATTTCAGCATCTCCATCTCACTTACTATAGGCCATCATGACCAAATTTCATGAAGTTATCCCAGCAACCTATTAGCACCAGCTCCATTGCCAGGGTGTTAAATCTTGAGTCATAAGAGAGTGCTCTCATGTCAATAAACTCTCCTCTATCCAGCCTCATATTCTGCTCACTCTGGTGCGACACGCCCAGGATCTCTTCCCACGCATGTTCTCCAGATTTCTGCCAGTGCTTGTTAGCCAGTTCCTAAAATTCTTTCAGTATATAGGCTCTTTCTTCCCAGATCAAGGACTATGTTTTCTCTCTCAACTGAAACTTGGCATTATTGTCAAGACAATGGGGAAGTTAAGTTAAATCCTGAGGTGGTAGGGGTTATTGTACATAGAAGGCATCCATTTCAAGTGAACACTGAATGGCCTCCAGGTAAGGCAAGGCTGCTCTCCTCAAGTAAAGGAGAAAAGACTGCTTTGGCTGCCATGATGTTCAAGCTGCTCAAGCACATCCACCCAGATTTTTTCATTTCAAGTCTGTCCCTCTCCTTAGGTATCAGGGCTGTGACTAACAAAGCAGACTTGTAGAGGCTGCACATATCTCCTTTGCAGGTCTGCCATCCTTAAACTCTGGGCCTGATTTTCACCAGATCTCTCCTACAGGAGATAAAGGTCTCTTTAAATACTGCAGAAGTGGCCTTTTGGCTTTCAGTGTGCCCTAAGATGACAGTTGGTAGATCTGAGTCTTTTACTTCTTTTTTTCAAGGTTCCCCAGACAATTAACAAATACTAGTCAATTCCATAATTCTTTGCCCCCAAACCATTCTAGTGACAGAGCTACTGGATAACTCATGGCTTCTTGTCCCAGTCCATCATAGGTGAGATTCTTATGAGTTGTAATGCACACCAGATATTTCCATCATCCTGTTTGTTCTTACAATAGGATAGGGGACCAAGTTCTAGAAACCTATCCTAAGGATCTGCTTTCCACTATCATACCAAAGTCCTATGTTGTATTCCTCCTAAAAACAGATCTCAAGACAAACACTCAGGCACAAGAAGTTTATTTGTGAATTAATCCCAGGAGGAAGGAATAAGAGATCAGGAAAAATGAGACAGGGAAGAAAATATGATACAAGGATATATTACGAAGATTTCTACTGTGAGTGCTTGGGACTTGATTCCAAGACTACCATCTCCTTAGAAATAAACAGGTGCATAAAAAAAAATTAGTTCAGGGGCACCTGGGTGGCTCAGTGGGTTAAAGCCTCTGCCTTCGGCTCAGGTCATGATCCCAGGGTCCTGGGATTGAGCCCCTCATCGGGCTCTCTGCTCGGCAGGGAGCCTGCTTCCCTTCCTCTCTCTCTGCCTGCCTCTCTGCCTGCTTGTGATCTCTGTCTGTCAAATAAATAAATAAAATCTTAAAAAAAAATTAGTTCAGACCTTCTATATCTTTGATGAAGTTTTTTTTTTCTGAGAAGGATATTTTAGGAAATCTATTCTCAAACACTTTCTACAATCAAAATGTATTCTTTTATATTAAACAAAAATAGCTTTTATCTTATAAAACAAATAAAAAATAAAGTACAAACAAAACAGAACAAAACAAAAATGAACAGGTTTTTCCCAGAATTGTCCACCAGAAGGACTAGAGTCCGGATCATCTGTCCACTAACCCTGGACGCATTGATTGAGGGCTTTACTCCTCTACATTTCTGGGATATAATTGCTATGCACCTTGGTGGCTTCATGGCCTTGGAAAGGACACTTTGTCAGGAAGTGGAGAAATGGGTCATTTATTGGAGAGAGTTGCTATCACCAAAAGGTGAGTCTGAGATTGAATATAGAAATCTACTACAGCTGTGGCTAATATCCAAGGTGGGACTGGGGGATGCACTGTAGGGCACTACCAGAAGCTTCCACTGCAGACAAAGCTGCTTCTAAAGCACTACATTGACCTGAACTTACCTTTATTTAAAATCTATAATTTTTGTCTTATATATAAAGAAAATTGGATGATAAGCCACACAAGATTTCTAGAACTTTTTCATTACAAATTTTAGTTTTTTTAAATCTCCCAAGAATGAGCAAAGGATAAACAATGACTAAATCTGTATCTTTATAGTCTGTTGTAATTACAATACAATTTTTAAATGTTTCCTTTTATACATACCCTGCAGAGTTTTTCTGTGAAAGTTTTGTATCTGAACCAGAGCATGGCTCCTATTAGAGAATAAATTATGTCCATGTGCTCTTAAAGAGTGCCCAGACAACATAACATTCAGTGAAACTGTTTTGTTCTGATCAAGTTCTTCACAAAAACAGGCTTAATTTCCAGGATCCATGAAAAACTTAAATTCTCACAATTTTGTACAGGATTATGTTACTTTGTAACATTGCTCTTGCAATGGTGCCAAAGTATCTTTTCAAAAACTTTTGCTTTCACCTTTCTCCTTAGGAAGATGAATAACAAAAGCACTGACACTAAAGTGAGTGCCACTCTGACTTGGATTCTGAAGAGAAATCTTAAACAAGAGACACTTATCTTCCTTGGGAACATAAGGTGTAAAGATTTTGTGACTCCATTTTCTCTCTTCCCAAGACAGTATTATTTTAGATTGGCAGCTTACAAGTAAATAAACTTGGGAAAAATTCATTTTATAATATCTACAAATCATTTATTAGTCATCAGTGTATACTTATGTTCAAATTGATATGAGTAGATTAAAATACTTCATAATTAAGCACTTCATAGTTAACTTTACAAAATTTTTTTAGTAAATTCTAAGTATTGGAATAATATTTTTAAATCTAGAAGAAATTAGCAAATGTCTAGTCTAATTGCCTCTTTTTTACAAATGAATGAACTGAACCCAGAGGGGTTGAAGGATTCTCCCAGGAAATAAAAGAAAGAAAAGAAGTTTAGTTATATAAACAAAAATACTGTATCAGTAATATCCTTATCTTAAATACTAATGCTTTTGGTTATCTGTATAAAAGCAAAATACTTAAATTTTTAGTAATCTTATTAAAAGTTTACATTGTAATCTGCAAAGTGGAGTTGTGAAGTTTTTTTATATTTAAGTATATTCTAACATCAATCTCCATTTTTTCACTCGTATTATAATATGTGGCCATGTGGCAGTCAAGTAGAATTACTTCTACATTTTCATGGGGATATCTTAACCATACAGGTTTATGCTTTACTATAATTCTAGTTTTCCAAGTCAAACCTTAGAAAATTCTAAGAAGCTGGCAGTGTAGTTTTTAAATAGCCAGTATAAACACAGAATACCTAGATAGCAAAGTCAAAAAGCCTCAAGGATAAAAAATCTATGACATAATTCCATAAAGGAAACAAACCATCAAAAATCACTCCTAGGGGGGCGCCTGGGTGGCTCAGTGGGTTAAAGCCTCTGCCTTCAGCTCAGGTCATGATCCCAGGGTCCTGGGATCGAGCCCCGCATTGGGCTCTCTGCTTCATGGAGAGCCTGCTTCCTCCTCTCTCTCTGCCTGCCTCTCTGCCTACTTGTGATCTCTGTCTGTCAAATAAATAAATAAAATCTTAAAAAAAAAATCACTCCTAGATATGAGGAAGTGGAGATGCAACATGGGGGGTTGAGGGGGGTAGGAAAAGAAGAAAAGAAACAAGATGGGATCGGGAGGGAGACAAGCCATAAGCGACTCTTAATCTCACAAAACAAACTGAGGGGTACTGGGGGGAGGGGGGTCGGGAAAGAGGGGTGGGGTAATGGACATTGGGGAGGGTATGTGCTATGGTGAGTGCTGTGAAGTGTGTAAATCTGGCGATTCACAGACATGTACCCCTGGGGATAAAAATACATCATATGTTTATTAAAAAATTTAAAAATTTAAAATAAAAAAAATCACTCCTAAAAAAATAATCTGAACAGCCTTACATCTACTAAAGAAGTTGAATATATAGCTAAAAACGTTCCCATAAAGAAAACTGAACACTCAATTGACTTCATTGGTGAATCCTACCTAACATTTAACGAAGAAATAATACCAAAATCCTACCATCCATAAGGAAGAAATAATGTCAATTATACACAAACTGTTCCAGAAAATTAAAAAGGGGGAACTACTTCCTGAGTCATTCTATCAGACCGATATTAATCTGATGCCAAAATCAAACAGACACTATAATAAAACTATAGACTGATATTCATTACAAAAAGAGGTAGATGTTCTTAAAATTTTCTTAGCAAATTTAATTTAGTACCATAGAAGATACACAAATGAATACACACATATTCACTAGAAATATGACAAGTTGATCATGTATCATTTGGGAAATAAAATTAAAACAACAATGAGATTATGCCACTTACCTAGTAGAATGACGAAAATCCAAAATCCTGATAATACTAGATGCTGGAAAGGCTGCAAAGCAACACTAAAACTCCTTTACAGCTTATGGAAATGCAAAATAGTGGGGCCACTTCGAAAAACAGTTTGGTAATTTCTTAAAGCTAAATATAGTTTTACTATACACTACCCACACTCCTAGGTATTTATCCATTTGGGTTGGAAACTTATATCCACACAAAAACCTATCCATGAATGTTATAGCAGCTTTATTCATAATTCTCTAAACTAGAAATAACCAAGATATCTTTCAGTATATGAATGAATGAATAAATTCTAATATATCCTTACAATGGAATATTACTCAGTAATGAGAGGAAATGTTTTATCAAGTCATGAAAAGATTCAGAGGAACTTGAAAGTATATTGGTAAGTGAAAAGTCTGCATGTTGTATGATTCCAATTACATGATATTTTAGAAAAGCCAAAGCTACAGAGATAGTAAAAAAAAAAAAAAAATCAGTAAGAATATAAGGGGAGTGAAGGTAGAATGAATAGTTGAAGCACAGGATATTCTAAAGGTAAACTATTCTATATGAAGTGTAATGTGATGGATACATATCATTATTCATTTGTCAAAACCCATAGAACTGTACAACACCAAGAGTGAACCTTAATGTGAACTATGGACTAGTTAATAATAATGTATTGATATTAGTTCCTTAATTGTAAAAAAAGGTTCATTAATTATAACAAGTGCATCACACTAATGCAGTTTGTTAATAATGGGGGAAACTGGAATGAGGGGAGTGGAGTATATATATTGAATTTCTGTACTATTTGCTCAATTATTCTGTAAATGTAAGCTATACGAAAAACACTTCTTTTTTTTTTTTTTTTCGAAAAACACTTCTTATTTTTCTTCCTTAGAGATGAGAATGAAATAATGGTTTTTTGAAGTTTTTTTAAAAATTCCAGTTAATGAACATATAGTTTATTATAATATACTATTATATTAGTTTCAGGTGTACAATATAGTAATTCATTACTTCTGTAAAACACCCGGTGCTCATCACAAAAAGTGGACTCCCTAATCCCTATCACCTATTTAACCCATCTCCCACCCACCTCCATTTTGGGAACCCATCAGTTTGTTCTTTGTAGTTAAAAGTCTTGTTTCTTGGTTTGCCTCACTCTCTTTTTTCCCCTTTGCTCATTTGTTTTGTTTCTTAAGTTCCACACATAAGTGAAATCCTGTAGTATTTGTCTTTCTCTAACTGATTTATTTTGCTCAGCATACTACGCTCTATCAATGTCATTGCAAATAGCAGATTTCATTCATGTTTATGGCTGAGCAGTATCCCATTGTGTGTGTATGTATATACAGACACATCTATTTATAGACAATACATATATACATACATATACTACACACACACACACACACACACACACACATATTCTTTCTCCATTCATCATGGATTGGAAGAACAAATATTATTAAAATGCCTATAGTACTCAAAGCAATCTACACATTTAATGCAATCCCTATGAAAATTCCAACAGCATTTTTCACAGAGCTAGAAAAAAAGATCCTAAAATTTGTATGGAACAACAAAGGACCCGAAATGGCCAAAGCAACCTTGAAAAAGAAAAGCAAAGCTGAAACAAACAATTCTGGACTTCATATTACAGAGCTGTAGTGATCAAGACAGTATAATACTGGAACAAAAATATTTGACACAGAGATCAATAGAACAGAATAGAAAACTCAGAAATGAGCCCACAGCCATATGGTTAATTAATCTTCAACAAAACAGGAAAGGATATCCATTGAGAAAGACAGTCTCTTCAGCAAATGGTACTGGGAAAATTAGACCACTGTCTTACACCATACCCAAAAGTAAATTCAAAATGGATTAAGAACATAAATATGAGAGCTGAAACCATAAAAATCCTAGAGGAGAACACAGTAACTTCTTTGACAGCAGTAGCAGCTTCTTACTAGATATGACTCCTGCAGCAAAGGAAATAAAAGCAAAAAAACCTACTGAGACTTCATCAAAATAAAAGGCTTCTACACCACAAAGGAAAAAATCTACAAAACTGAAAGGAAACCTATGGAATGGGAGAGGATATTTGCAAATGATACATCCAGTGAAGGGTTAGAATCCAAAATATATAAAGAACTTATAAACTCAACACCCAAAAATGAATAATCAGTTGAAAAACAGAAGACATAAATAGAATTTTCCAAAGAAGACATATAAATGGTCAACAAACACATGAAAAGATTCTCAGCATCATTCATCATCGGGGAAATGCAAATCAGAACTACAATGAGATATTACCTCATACGTATCAGAATGGCTAAAATCAACAACACAAGAAACCACAAGTGTTAGTGAGGTTGTAGAGAAAGGGGAACCCTCTTGCACTGTTGGTGGGAATGCAAACTGGTGCAGCCACTATGGAAAACAGTAGTAGTTTCCTCAAATTGTTAAAAATAGAACTACTCTATGATCCAGCAATTGCACTACTAGGTATTTACCCAAAGAATACAAAAATAGTAATTCGAAGGGCTACATACACCCTGATGTTTATAACAGCATTATCTACAGTAGCCAAATTATGGAAACATCCCCAGAACATCCATTTTTAAATAATAATTCATATCCAAGTGGAGTTTATCCCAGGAATCCAAGGTTAGATTAACTCAAAAATAAATCTAAGCAATTATGCGGAGTGAAATAAGTCAAGCAGAGAGAGTCAATTATCATATGGTTTCACTTATTTGCGGAGCATAACAAATAACACGGAGGACATGGGGAGATGGAGAGGAGAAGGGAGTTGAGGGAAATTGGGGGGGAGATGAACCATGAGAGACTATGGACTCTGAAAAACAACCTGAGGGTTTTGAAGGGGCGGGGGGGTGGGAGGTTTGGGGAGCCAGGTGGTGGGTATTATGGAGGGCACGCATTGCATGGAACACTGGGTGTGTTGTAAACTATGAATTCTGTTATGCTGAAAAGAAATGAAATTAATAAAAAAATTAAATTAAAAAAATAAATCTAAGCTATCATATTAACAAACTAAAAGAAAAAATAAAGGATCATCTCAGTAGGCACAGAATATGCATTTGACAAAAAACAACATCCATTATCAATGAACTAAAAATAGAAATGAACTTCCTCTATCTGATTAAAAGCAAAAGACAAAAAACCTACAGCTAAAATCATACCTAATGGTAAAAATCTGAATACTTTTCTCCTACAACAACATTGTCCACTATTATCAGTTCTATTCAACATCCTACTGGAGATTATAGCCAATAAAATAAGGCAAGAAAAGAAGTCATACAGATTATAAGGAAAAACTATCTTTACCTGAAGACAGCATTATTATCTATATAAAAATCAATTGGAATCTATTAAAAAAGCTAGAGCTAACGAGTTTATAAGGTTGAAGGATACAAAATCAATATACAATAATCAGTTGTATTTTTATATACTAACAATGAGCAGTTAAAAATTGCCATTTACAATAGCATCAAAAACTATGAAATCCTTGGGGATAAATCTAACAAAAAATGTGAAATACAGGTACACTAAAAACTATAGAACAGTGCTGAGAGAAACTAAGGAAGACCTAGATAAATGGAGTGATTTACTGTATCTATGTGTTGAAAGACTCTATCTTATTAAAAATCTTATTTAAAAATTACCAAATTGGGCTATAGATTAAATGCAATCCAATAAAGATCCCTGAAGACTTTTTTTTTAATAGAAATTAACCAAATGATTTTAAAATTCACATGGAAATGCAAAGAACCTAGAATACCCGAACAGTAAAAGAACTAAGTTGGAAGACTAAGACCACTTGATTTCAAGAGTTATTATAACCTACAGTAATTGAGAAAGTCTGGTATTGGTGTAAAAACAAGAGAGTATATCAATGGAATAGAACAGAGTCCAGAATTAGACCAACACATATATGGTACTAATTTCTAACAAAGATGCAAAGGCAATTTAGTGATGAAAGGGAAGAATGGAACAATTGGATATCCATATTTTTAAAAAGATTTTATTTATTTATTTGACAGAGACACAGCTAGAGAAGGAACACAGGCAGGGGAAGTGAAAGGGAGAAGCAGGCCCCCTGCTGAGCAGGGAGCCTGATGCGGGCTCCATACCAGGACCCTGGGATCATGACCCTAGCTGAAGCCAGATGCTTAACGACTGAGCCACCCAGGCACCCCTGGATATCCATATTTTTTAAAGGTTTTATTTATTTGATAGATCACAAGTAGGCAGAGAGGCAGGCGGAGAGAGAGGGAGAAGTGGGCTCTCCGCTCAGCGGGTCTGGGAGCAGGGAGCCTGATGCGGGGCTCCATCCCAGGACCCTGAGATCATGACCCGAGCTGGAGGCAGAGGCTTAACCCACTGAGCCACCCAGGTGCCCCTGCATATCCATTTTTTTAAAAGATTTTATTTATTTATTTGACTGACAGAGATCACAAGTAGGCAGAGAGGCAGGCAGAAAGAGAGGAGGAAGCAGACTCCTCGCTGAGCAGAGAGCCCGACCTGGGGCTTGATCCCAGGACCCTGGGATCATGACCTGAGCCGAAGGCAGGGGCTTCAACCCACTGAGCCACCCAGGGGCCCCTGGATATCCACATTTTTAAAAGAAATTTAATCCATTCAAAACCTTATACAAAAATAAAATGAAATCATATAATTTTCTATCTCTGGTTGACTTATTTCACTTAGCATAATACCCTCTAGTTGTACCCATGTGGTTGCAAATGTAAGATTTCATTTTCTAATGGCTAAGCAATATTCCATTGTATATATACCACATCTTCTTTATCCATTATTTTGTTGAAGGACATATGGGCTCTTTCCATATTTTGGCTGTTGTGGACATTGCTGCTATAAATATTGGGGTGCAGGTAACCCCTTCAAATCACTACATTTGTATCCTTTGGGTAAATATCTAGTAGTGCAATTGCTGGGTCATAGGGTAGCTCTAGGTGAAGTTAAGAAACAGGACAGAGGATCATAAGGGAAAGGAAAGGAAAGGGAAAGAAGGAGGAAAGGAAAAAATCAGACGAAATCAGAGAGGGAGACAAACCATAAATACTTGTAACCATAGGAAACAAACAGGGTTACCGGAGGGAAGATGGATGGAAGGATGGGGTAATTGGGTGATGGGCATTATTAGGGAGGGCACTTGATGAAATGAGCAGTGGGTGTTATATGCAACTGATTAATTACTGAACTCTACTTCCAAAACTAAAAAAAAGGAAGAAAGAAAGAGAGAAAGAAAGAAAGAAAGAAAGAAAGAAAGAAAGAAAGAAAGAAAGAAAGAAAGAAAGAAAGAAAGAAAGAAAGAAAGAAAGAGACTTTAAATGTAAAGCCCAACAGGGCAATGACAGAGTGGGTCTTTGTCCAGCCCGTGAATGCTTCCACTTCCTGCTGCAAATAATAAAGGCTCTTCATACTGGGAAGAGCAAACAAGCTCCATGACTATAAACTCTCTAGAAAAAGAAAAAAAAAACATAGGAAAAAGTATTTATGACTTCAGGCAAAGATTTCTTAGATGAAGTACTAAAAGCATGATTCATAAAAACCAAACTAATAAATTGGAACACCAAAATTAAAAACTTCTCTGAAAGATACCCTTAAGAAAATAAAAAAAAATCACACTATAAACTGGGAGAAAACATATACAAATTGTATATCTGATAAAAGACTTGTTTCTAAAATATATAAAGAACTCCCAAAATTCATTAGTAAAAAATCCAACTAAAAAAATGGACAAAATATTTGATATATACTTGACTGAGAAAGCTAACATAACAAATACATGAAAAGATGCACATAAATTGTTGGTGGGGATGCAAACTGGTGAAGCCATTCTGGAAAACAATGTGGAGGTTCCTCAAAATGTTAGAAATACAACTACCCTATGATACAGCAATTGCACTACTGGGTATTTATCCAAAGGATACAAAAATAGTGATTCAAAGGGACATATGCACGCCAATTATTTGTAGCAGCAATGTCCACAATAGCCAACCTACAGAAAAAGCTCAGATGTCCGTTGACTGATGAATGTATAAAGTGGTGGAGTGCCTGCTTGGTTCAGTCTATTAAGCACCTGCCTTTGGCTCAGGTTGAGATATTGGGGTCCTGGAATTGAACCCTGCATCAGTTCCCTGCTCAGTGGGAGCCTATTTCTCCCTCTGCCCCTCTCCCTGTGTTTCCTGCTCTCTCTCAAAGAAATAAATAAAATAAGGAACATTCCATTTTATGTATATGTGTATGTATGTATATATACATATATATACACAATGAAATATTAGCCATCAAAAAGAATGAAATCTTGCCACTTGCAACAACATGGAGGGAACTGGAGTGTATTATGCTAAGTGAAACAAGTCAGTCAGAAAAGACAAACATCATATGATTTCACTCATATGTGGAATTTAAGAAACAAACTGGTGAAATAGGGGAAGGGAAGAAAAAATTTAAAAAGGTTAAAAACAGGAAGACAAACCTTGAGAGACTCTGAACTATAGAAAACTGTGGGTTGCTGGAAGGGATGTGGGTGAGGGGTTAGGGTAATGGGTGGTGGGCATTAAGGAAGGCACTTGATGTAATGACTGCTGGATATTATATGCAACTGATGAATCACTAAATTCTACCCCCAAATTAATAATATACTATATGTTAACTAACTTGAATTTAAAAAAAATAAAATACAAATATATTAACAACAACAAAGATACACAACATTAGTCTTTAGGAAAATGAAAATTAAAACCACAACAAAACACTGTTTTATTATATCTCATACTACCTATTAGAATGGCTGAAAAAAAATTATTTTTTTAAATTTTTTAAAAAGATTTTATTTGTTTATTTGACAGAGAGAGAAATCACAAGGAGGCAGAGAGAGAGGGAAAACAGGCTCCCTGCTGAGCAGAGAGCCCGATGCGGGACTCGATCCCATGACCCTGAGATCATGACCTAAGCCAAAGGCAGAGGCTTAACCCACTGAACCACCCAGGTGCCCAAGAATGGCTGAAATATTTTTAAATTTATTGAGGTAGAATTGGTATGCCATATTATATTATTTTCAGGTGTACAAGTAGCGTTAATATTTGTTTACATTGTAAAATTGTCACTATAATAAAGTCTAGTTATCACCTATCACCTTACAAAGTTAATACAGTATTGCTGACTATATTCCACATGCTGTACATTATGTCCCCATGATGTATTTATTTTATAACTGGAAGTTTGCAATTTTTAATACCCTTCACCCATTTTGCCCCCTCTACACTCTGCCAACCACCAATCTGTTCTGTATCAATGACTCTGGGTTTTGGTTTGTTTTATTTGTCTTAAATTCCACATATGAGGGAATTCATGGGGCATTTGTCTTTGTCTGACTAATTCATTTAACATAATCCCCTGAAGGTCCATCCATGTTGCTGTAGATGGAAAGAATCCATTTTTTTAACATTTTTTAAAAAGATCTTATTTAGTTATTAGTGAGAGAGTAAGCATTGTCAGGGGGAGGGGCAGAGGGAGAAGCAGACTTCCCGTTGACAGGTAGTCCAATGCAGGGCTCCATCCCAGGACCTCAGGATCATGACCCGAGCCAAAGGCAGGTGCTTAACTGACTGAGCCTCACAGGTGCCCCAAGATTTCATTTTTTTATGACTGAATAATATACCACAACCTTTTCATCTACTCATCTGTCACTGGACAGAGGTTGCTTCGATACCTTTGTTATTGTAAATGCTACAGTGAATATAGGGGTGCATATATCTTTTTGAATTACTGTTTTCATTTTCTTTGGATAGATACCCAGTATGGAATTGCTGGATCATATGTAGCTCTATTTTTTAATTTTTTAAGGAAACTTCATACTGTTTTCCATAGTGGCTGTACCAATTCATATTCCTAGCAGTGAATTAGGAAACACTTTTTAGTCTTTTCTCTACATCCTAGCCAACATTTGTTATTTCTTGTCTTCTTGATAATAACTATGCTGAAAGGTATAAGATGATATCTCACTGTATTTTTCATTTGCATTTACCTAATGCTTAGTGATGTTGAGTATCTTTTCACATGCCTGTTAGCCATCTGTATGTCTTCTTTGGAAAAATACCTCTTCAGATCCTCTGCTCATTTTTTAATCAGGTGTTTTTTGGTTTTTGGGTTTTTTGGTTTTTTGTGGGGTTTTTTTGCTTTGAGTTACTAATTCTTTATATATTTTGTATATTAACCCCTTATTGGATATATCATTTGAAATATTTTCTCCCACTCAGTACATTGTCTTTTCATTGTATTGATGGTTTCCTTTGCTGTGCAGGACTTTTTAGTTTGATGTAGTCCCATTTGTTTATTTTTGCTTTTGTTTGATTGCCTTTGAAGTCAGATCCAAGAAACATCACTAAGACCAATATCGAGGAATTTACTGTCTAATGTTCTCTTCTAGGTATTTCATGGTTTTGGGTCTTACATTCAAGTTTTTAATCCATTCTAAATTAATTTTTGTGTATGGTGTAATGTAGCAGTCCAGTTTCATTCTTTGGCATATAGCTGTCCAGTTTTCCCAACACCATTTACTGCAGAGTCTATCCTTTTCCCATTGTGTATCCTTGAATCCTTTGTCATAACCTAATTGACTATGTACACAGGGGTTTATTTCTGTGCTCTCTATTCTGTTCCATTAATCTATGTGTCTGTTTTTGTGCAAATACTATACTGTTGTTATTAGTATGGCTTTGCAGTATGGTTTGAAATCAAGCAGTATGATACCTCCAGCTTTGTTCTTTCTCAATATTGTTTTGGCTGTTAGAGATTCTTTGTTGTTTCATAACAATTTTAGAATTATTTGTTCCATTGCTATACAAAATTTTCACTAGAATTTTCATAGGAATTGTTTTGAATCTATAGATTGCTTTAGGTCAGATATTTAACAATATTAATTCTTCCATGAGTGCAGAATATCTTTTCAATCTCTTGGCTGATAATTGTATACTCATGATTCATGTCTTTGGTATCAATTATAACTTTCATTTCTTATTTATTTGAATCCTCTTTTTTTCTTTGTGAGTCTAGCTAAAGGTTTATCAGTTTTATCTTTTCAAAGAACCAGCTCTTAGTTTTGGTGATCTTTTCTATTTTATTTTTAGTTTCTATTTCATTTTTTTCCCCACTCTCTTTTTTTTAAAATTTCCCCCCTTTGGGCTTTGTACTTCTTTTTCTAGTTCCTTTAGGTGTAAAATTAAATTGGCATGTTTCTTCTTTCTCGAAGTAGGTCTATATTGATATGAACTTCCCTCTTAGAATTGCTTTTGCTGCATCCCATAGATTTTGATATGTCACATTTATGTTTCCACTTGTGTCTAAGTATTTTTAATTTCTCCTTTGTTTTCTACCATGATCCAGTAGTTGTTCAGTAGTTATTATTTAATTTCCATGTATTTTTAGTTTTCTTCTTGTAATTGATTTCTAGTATCATACCATTGTGGTTAGAAAAAAATACCTGATATTATTTCACTCTTCTTTTTTTTTTTTTATTTCTTTTCAGCGTAACAGAGTTCATAGTTTTACACCACACCCAGTGCTCCATGCAATGCGTGCCCTCCACAATACCCACCACCTGGC
>PISX010020584.1:0-35460 GCA_004024625.1 Mellivora capensis | reverse complement strand
CCGATTTAGTGCTCCGTGGCTCCGCCGCTTGCCGGGAGCCGGCCCCTCCCCCGCGGTCTATCCTCCCGTCGCTTTCGATTCACTTCTCCGCCAGTCCTACCTTTCAGAAAGTGGTCGATTTCCTGTTTCCAGAATTGCTGTTCTTCCTCTCTTCGATCTCCCGTTGGATTTGTAGGTGTTCGCAATGGTTTGATAAGCTCTCTAGCTGATCTCCTGCTACCTGATGTCGTCTCAGCTGCTACTTCTCCGCCATCTTGCTCCTCCCCCCAAGATAAGATCTTTTGCATAGCAAAGGAAACAGTCAACAAAACCAAAAGACAACTGACAGAATGGGAGAAGATATTTGCAAATGACATGTCAGATAAATAGCTAGTATCCAAAATCTAAAGAACTTATCAAACTCAACACCCAAAGAACAAGACATGGGCAAAAGACATGGACAGACATTTCTGCAAAGACATCCAAATGGCCAACAGACACATGAAAAAGTGTTCAACATCATTCTGCATCAGGGAAATAGAAATCAAAACCACAAGAAGATAACACCTCACACCAGTCAGAATGGCTAAAATTAACAAGTCAGGAAATGATAGATGTTGGCAAGGATGCGGAGAAAGGGGAACCCTCCTACACTGTTGGTGGGAATGCAAATTTATGCAGCCACTCTGGAAAACAGCATGGAGATTCCTCAAAAAGTTGAAAATAGAGCTACCCTAAGACTCAGCAATGGCACTACTGGGTATTTACCTGAAAGATACAAATGTAGTGATCTGAAAGGGAACATGCACCCAAATGTTTATAGCAGCAGTGCCCATCATAGCCAGACTACAGAAAGAACCAACAGATGAATGGATAAAGAAGTGGTATATATATACAATGGAATACTATGCAGCCGTCATCAAAAAACCTTGCCATTTGCAACAATGTGGCTGGAACTAGAGGGTATTATGCTAAGCAAAATAAGCCAATCAGAGAAAGATAATTATCGTATGATCTCTCTGATATGAGCAATTTGAGGCAGGGCGTGGGGTCATGGGGGGAAGGGAGGGAAACTGAAACAAGATGGAACCAGGGAGGGAGACAAACTATAAGAGACTCTTAATCTCAGGAAAAAAATGGAAGATTGCTGGTGTGGTTGGTGGGGAGGGATTAGGTGGCTCAGTGATGGACACTGAGAAGGGTATATACTATGGTGAGTGCTGTGAACTGTGTAAGATTGACAATTCACAGACCTGTACCCCTGAAGCAAATAATACATATGTTAATAAAAAAGAAAAGAAGAAAATGCCCATCCTGTTCAAAATGCTATATAAATGCTTGCAATTTTTACTATTGAGGGAAATATTTGTTCACTGAAAAATAACTCCTTTTCACACTGTAGACACTTAAAATGCTACATGTGAATTAGGTTATTTAGAATAAACTAAATGTAGGGATAAGTGTACCTCTAAAACTCACTCCATACCCTTAAAATATACTTCTAAAGGTCTTGTATTTATTCCTAAAAGTCTTAAGGAGAAGATAAAATTACAATGCAGTAAAAAACATTTCTTCTAGCCATTTTTATATTAGTTTGGGGTGACTAATCAATCATCCATGTTTCAATCCAGAGAGGCCTGGTTATAATACTGTATTAACAAATAGTTGTCTCTTATTTCTTGTCCCCTAATGTCCTCTGTGGGTCTGGGCAGCAATCACCTTCCACATGGGCTCTTAGTAATATTGGCTGATGGAGAATCTGAACATAGAGCTCTTTCGTCAGGGAAAGAGAAAATAAAGGATCATACCTGACTATGAGACCATTTTTCTCAGTGAAACAGGTCACTTCTGTTCTCAGGTCCTTGAATTGACATTATTCCTATGGCCCTGCCTCACTGCAAATGGGGAATGGGTATGAGAGAAAGAATTAGTTTATTCAGTGGCCCTTTTTCTCTGCCTTGATCTGCCCTTCTGTCCTCCAAATACCCTTCCACATGGAATCCCTCATCAGAGGAGATAGCCTGAAATTCTATCCCATCAGTGCATCCAGTTAAAAGGCTATCTCTGAATGATATTCATTACTGAATGTATCAGGTCAAGGTATGGCTTGCTTGGTTTGGAGCTCTCTGAACAAAAAATATGAGTTAACTCCCTTCCATATTCCAATATAATAATAAAGCTTGTACAGAATAAATGTGTAAATCACTACCCTTTAGAAGAAGGAAGAATGGGAGACAAAGAGAGATAGAGTCTATTCGACTTATTGAAAAATTGAGAAATACTGTGAGAAGCAGTAATGTTCACCAACTATTCCGTTCATTCCAATTTCCATCTAAACAGGGATGTCTGTCACATATCCATTCTGCAACCCCATTGGAATGGCACTGTAAGGGACCGCAAGTCATGAGAGCAGAAAATGTTCTGGAATTACTCTTTGACCATGATCTACAGAAGGATGGACTATGACCCAGCGTTCTCTGTGGACTTAAGTCTGTGTTTATCATCCTTGCCCATGTCTGAAGTGGTTGTTTGGAGACTATGCCCCTTAGGTAGCTGGGGAGTTAGATCAACTCATTTCCTTAATTTAAAATGTTAAGAAATTAGACATTAAGAGTGATTTTGAGTCTTAGCCTCAATATTTTTGCTCTGAGATATTATATTTCCCCAAAACTAATCTTGGTCTTTCCAATATAAGTTTTAGATTTACTACAATTTTTGTTTTCTTGCTCCCATATATTACTGTGAGTTTAAATAAGGGTATTTCAAGGCTGTGTGCTTATCTGGACCCCAATCAGATTTTTGCCCTAAATCATTTTATTCTGTTAAAAGTATTTACTGGCTCCATACCCTTAGTTTGATTTCTTTCCCCTGAAACAATTAAGTCAGTTTAAAGATTTTACTGTAATTTATTCCTCAGTTTCTTCATCTTTTTTTTTTTTTTTTGGTGGGAGTCCAGAAACAATGGACTTTCTTAAGTCCTGAGAGACCCAGATTTTGAGCACTGTACCTATTCTCATCCATTTTTGCTTAGAGATCAGTCACCTATTACTTGAACTCATCATTTCTTTGTAATACCTTGCCAAATACTACCATGCACAACTATTCAAAATCCTATTTTTTCAACCTCTTTTCCCCTAAAGCCGCACACTGCTGTTATTGGTAGTGGTGGTGGTGGTGGTGGTGGTGGTGGTAGTGGTGATGGTGTTTCATTCTGATTTTTAGGTATATGATCTGCTTCCTCAAACCTTGCAGGTGTGCATTTTGCCAAATATTTTACAGTTGTAAAGATCACCATTTCTTTTAGGCTTTGACATTAGTTTTGTGATGACCCATATTTTGGATTTTTGTTAAGAAAACTCCCCAACTTCAGCCCTAATATCAGCATCTGTGAGGACAGGCTTGATTATTCTGAATGGACAACCCCCCAAACTTAGTGGCTAATAACAAAAGTTTATTTTCCTCTCATACAAAATTGGTGTGCCTCCAAGCAACTCTGCAGTCAAACTGTCCTCCTGAAGTCTACTCAGGGGAGCAGAGGCTCCACCATCTGAGTTGTATTATGGGATTTTGTATGACTTGCTTCACTTTGGTTCATAGACCATTGACTGTTACAACCGACAGTGTTTTGCCTAATTTCAAGGGCTGGAAAATGTAAAGGGACAAATGAAATAGTTGATAAGCATACTGCCTCTGATAGTATGACTTTCTTGATTTCTCTATAAATTAGATTACATGACACAATTTTTGCCTATTCAGCAATATCCTTCCTAAGTGATGGTATGTTTTTCACATGTGCAGGTACAGTTAGTAGCTGAGAATTAGTGCCTTTCTCTATGTGAAGAGACCACTTCAGCAACTGAACATGTGACATTAGTTGCATAAGCACCATGCTTAACTGTCACTGAAATTATATTAGGGTAATGAGTATGGAATCTAGGATTAGTCATGTTGTACTCAGTAAAATTGAAAGAAATTGAGAGCAATTTCAGTAAGAATTTAAATATTCTATAGCTTAACGTTATACAGCCCGTAAGCTTAAAATCTATTTTATGTATACAAAACTTAACAGAAAATGATCAAAGGATAGTTGACATGAACATGGAAGAAGCCCTGTAAGAAAATCCATGAAGAAAATTCACAGACTACTTGTGTTTTGAAAGTCAAAAATATTTATGTTAAGTATGACTACAAATCAACAAGTGCTAAGATAATGAAGTGTTGACTTAGCCTAAGGACAGACCACAAAAATATAGTGTGCAAAAAAATTACAACATTAAAATATTTCAGTTTGTTGCTTTTCCTTACTGACAATAAACAAATCCATGTGCAATTTAAGTATGCATACATCATCAAAGAAATTTTTCAGACTTATGACATTGAAAATGCAATTAAGCTATGAATAAATTAATTACCAGATGTCTATTCTCTGCTTTGAAAGCCATTACATAAAACATAGTTTGCAACTAGATATGGCATGTATCTCAAAGAGTCTACCTTCTAGGTGCTTTAGCACTCAGAAAAAATGAAAAATAGATTCATCAGCAATTTTACTCTGCAGTAAGCCTTAACTACCTCACGTTGGTCCATCTGAAGGGAAAGAAAGGTTTTAATATTAAAATATTTTTAAGGATATGTCACCTGGTTCATTAAAATGACATTAGTTTGATAATGCACTTCTTTATTTGCAACTAACTGTATAAAATATCTTTTCTTTATGGCCCAGATTTTATACTCATTACCAGTAAATATTTAGATTTTTTTAAAATGAAACTTTAAAAAAAAGTATGGTTTTAAATATTTGCAACTTGATATTTTACTAGCAACTCGAACACTGGAAACAATCAGTATCATCTCTGATGAAGAGAATTATACTTTTCACAGGTAAAAATTAAAGCAAATCTGCAAAATGAATTGACTATAATCTCTTAGTGCATGTACTGTAATTGCTGTTTTTAATGAAATTGAACATTATTTTGGTCATTAGAGTAGAAGTTTGGAACTGTGCTAGGATTCTTTATAGGAAGTAATTTTACATCTAAATACACCATAGGAAAAATTACAATAAAAATATACTTAGAGTTTAGTTATAAAGCAAATCTATGTTTTAAAAAATGTATCATGAAAACACAAGGTAAAATTCTTCGGCCATACTTAACTTGTGAAGCAAATATGCAAATGGACATACCACCTGGGGCTCATTACTAGCTTTGCTTTTGGCTCTGAGATACAGTTCCAAGAGCAGAGTTTTCCATTAAATTCAGAGTCCGACAATTCAATCTTAGGAGGCTTGGTGCAAAGGAGGGAGCAGATGCCTGGGGATGAGAGGGAATACAGAGTTCTGATCCACTTCCTATTCCCCTCTAGATACTTAACGCTGGGCCAGGAAACTTGCCAACTTGTGATTCTTTTGGGCAGGAACTTCAGCCAGTTCTTCTTGGGATTCCATGTCTAATGAGTGCCAGGGCTCATTAAAGGTTCATTACTATCCCAGTCTCCAGATTCTTTAGGTTCCTATTCAGCACAATTGAAATAGTGCCCTAGATTTGGAGAAAACCAAGCTACTTTTCTATATATTTGCATCATTGGCCTGAGTTTCTTCAAAGGCAGAGCCATAAAGACTTACAAAGCAACTAATGTGATCCTAGGAAGTTGGAGGTGAGGAGAGTTTAACAGGAAAACAAGGACAACAAATCAAAAGATGCATTATTTCATTACTGGTCAGGCTGGGATACCAGTATTTGATCTCGCAGGACATTCTGAGAAGGTTTATGAAATGCACATCAGAACTTGCAGCCCAGACAGGAATAGGAGAGATTATTTTTTCCATTAACTCCTGTTTCTACTGGTCAAAGTTAGCCCAGAGACACCAAAACCTCAACCCCAACTATCCATCCATGAGTGTCCCTAAAATCCCTCTAAGAGTTCTAAGCTGGGCCCTCAAAAAAAGCCTTGGAGCAGGAAGCTAGAAGAAGCCCTTGGTCAAGGTAAAACACTATTAAAAAAAAAAATTACCTGTGTGAGGCTGAGGGTCCTCAAGGAACTGTGTACCCCAGCAGTGACTATAGAAAGAGGCACATCCAAGAGAATTTGGAGTGATGTATTAGAAGTTCTCACACATAGGTTTAAACTAAAAGCTAGACCAGAATTAAAGTACTAGGAATAAGAATGGGAATGAAAGAGGTAAAGAGAGATTATAGAATGGTTTCCTAAATACAACTGAATTACTTTGTCATCAACTCTTGAATGTTTATCCCTCCACACATAGTAGACAGTGACTCAGATGGCTGGCTGTGGGAGAACATTTACATATCGTTGTTAAATATTCAATATATTCAAAGATCGTATCTGAAAATATTGTCCTTCCAATAAAAATTGAAGAGTTACAAAGAAAAAAATCACTGTTACCAAACAACATTAATAAGGAATGAAGTGTTCTGGATAATTTAGGGTTCTAGCTAATTAAAAACTAAAACACCTGTTTTGTGAAGCCCCCTAGAGGGTGCACAGGCTCCCTCCTGCTGTTGTAGGAAAGACACTGACATTGGACTTAGAAGCTGTAGGTCTGAACTTTAGGTCTGATACCTCCTTAATGTATAAATTTTGATAAGTGTCTTAATATCTTTGGATCAATGTCCTCATATGTAAAACTGAGCTCATAAAACTTCCTTCCAAATGTTACTGGTTGAATGTACAAACAAGATGTTGTGTTAAAAAGATATTGTCCACCTGGGCTATTATTTGCCTTGGTAATTATGATCTCCCATGTTTCAGATATTTCAGAGAGCATCTCAGATTGGTCCTTAGTTTTAGACTAAGGAATCAGTGCCAGCCCTTCTCAATCCTGCCTTCTTGGAAGAGCCTGTTGGCAACTTCAGCAGTCCTCCCATACTCATGAAATTTTGCATCTATGGTGGTCATTCTCAAGCTACACTCATAACAATTTTGTCCTTTGAGTCTGTAATTGGGCCCCCCAACACAGATTGTTTTTAACATATACTTTCAGATGGTTATGTTTGCTCATATTCTTCCTTCCTGATATAGAATTTCCCACTGTTGGACTTTTGTTCCAGCTCTTTAAAAAAAAGTCATCATTTTTACTCTGGTGCCCTTTTTGACTTTGGTTGACAATAATCCTCTTAACACACTACCTGTACAAAGATCAGATTCCTGAACCAATATCTGACCTGACATTGGTTTTAACTTAGTTCCTGTCTTTCAGTTCTTGAAATGTTAACTTAAGGGCACAGTATTTAGATTTTAAAAAACAAACAAATAACAAGACAATAAACAACAAATGTTGGAGAGGATGTGGAGAAAGGGGAACCCTCTTACACTGTTGGTGGGAATGCAAGTTGGTGCAGCCAATTTGGAAAACAGTGTGAAGATTCCTTAAGAAATTAAAAATAGAGCTACCCTAGGACCCTGCAATTGTACTACTGGGTGTTTTCCCCAAAGACACAGATGTAGTGAAAAGAAGGGCCATCTGTACCCCAATGTTCATAGCAGCAATGGCCACAATCGCCAAACTGTGGAAAGAGCCAAGATGTCCTTTAATAGATGAATGGATAAAGAAGATATAGTCCATATATACAATGGAATATTATACCTCCATCAGAAAGGATGAATACCCAACTTCGTATCAACATGGATGGGACTGGAAGATATTATGCTGAGTGAAATAAGTCAAGCAGACAGAGTCAATTATTATATGGTTTCACTTAGTTGCAGAGTATAAGGAATAGCATGGAGGACATTGGGAGAAGGAAAGGATAAATGAATTGGGGGAAATTGGAGGGGGAGATGAACCATGAGAGACTGTGGACTCTGAGAAACAAACTGAGGGTTTTGGAAGGGAAGGGGTGGGGGGGTTGAGTGAGCCTGGTGGTGGGTATTATGGAGGGCATGTATTGCATGGAGCACTGGGTGTGGTGCATAAACAATGAACCTTGAACACTGAAAAAATTTAAATTAAAAAAAAACCTGTGATACACACTTTTTGGACTGAGTCCAAAATTAATTAAAGCTAGGCAATGGTTGGCTTAATGAAATCATTGCAAAAACTAAAAGCATGAATAAAAAAGAATTTAAAAATAAAAAAACAAAGAAACAATAACAAAACCTCCCTACAGAAACATCAACATGTTAAGTACCTTTGGATAACCGTGGTCAGAGCAGATCACACTTTGCTGTACCCTGTGTTGGATCTCTTTCTATAGGGCCAACCTACAGACTTCTGGAAGGATTCCTTTGAGAAGTTAAATTACTAATGATTTCATTATAATAAGATATAAGAAATGGCCTCTGAAAATTTGTTTAGGTAGTTAAAACTGTATATTTGATCTGTAAATTATTTAGTTTTAGAAATATGAACTTTTGCAATCAACCATTTATAATCTGTAAATTGTCTGTCAATCTCAGTAACAACATACTTTCAAAAAGAGACTTGGTTAAAAAATGTGCAGTTAAAGTTTTTTCTAATGACTTTTTTTTTTTTTCAAACAGAATTAAGCCAGAGGGAAAAATAGTCTTTCCCCAAAATTTCACAAAGGCAGAAAACAGAAATCTTCAGAACTTCTGAGAAATGTATTTTAGAAACAAATTTTAATTTGATATATTAAGAAGCTAGACATAAAAGACAAAGTGTGCCCTAGTATGGAAATCAAATTTATTAAGTAGCTTGAGTCAAAAATATAAACTGAAAATTGACTTTATACTACAAGTACAAACTAGTAGGCTGGGACAGAAAGCAGAAACTTTCCTAAATTTTTAAGTGAAGCCATTTTTCTAGTTATATTCACATTCACGGCACACCCATCAGATTACTACACTTGCTATTACACTAACATAATGGATTCTTCATAGATCCTGAGTCTATGCACGGAGAAGGTGATTTCTGCTCTTTTATCCCTATCCTCTTCTTCACCTACTTCAAGAGGTGATAATGCTAATGTGATTATAGAACATTAATTGGGCTGTGTTTACAAATGAAGCCATCTTTACTTAAAAGTAAAGTGCATGTGCCCTGGGCCCCTCTGTTATTTGACCAACATATTGCCACTGTACATGGCAGGACATGCCACCAGCAGGCTCTGTCACCATGTTCAGTTCTATTTCTTCCCTACCATATGTATAAATAGCCACAAGAGAGTAAGACTCACCATATGGATTTGTTCTCATAAGCAGAATGACGCACATCCTTCCAAGGTTTAGAATAATGCAGAATAATGCATTATGGGTATTTGGCACTAATCCCCAAACAAAAAATTGTCACTTTTATGCCATTTTGCTATTACTTCTTGAGTTTGTAACAAAGTTACTTATCCTGTCTCCTACTTTTCCTCTGGGAAAGTTTCAAACGTTAAAAAAAAGTTCCAAGAATGTTACGCATTTACTTACCTTCCACTTACATTCACCAATTGTTAATATTTTGTCTCATTTGCTTCTGCTAATTTGTTTGTCTCTAGATGGATGGATGGGTGATAGATACAGACACACACACTTCTGAATCATTGCAGAGGTGGTTACTGATATCATATTACCTTACCCTAAACAATTCAGTATGTATCTCATGAGGTAAAGACTATTGCAGTGCATGGGAATAGCAAGAGATGAATGAAATATATTTTTTTAAAGCTGAAGTAAATCTCTTAAGTGCTCAGTAAATCCAACTTGCTAATTTTGCAGGTTAAAAAACCAAGGCACAGAAAGGTGATTTGGTTTGCTTCAAGTTGCACAGTTTGTGCCAGAGTTGGATCTTTTGATTCCTGAATCAGTGCTCCCATAACTTCACCTACTTAAAACTAAATAACAAGTTGAAAAATAGTATCAATGAACTCCTTGGATATCAACAAGCTGAAACATGCCACTGACTAACACATTATGACATCTTGCTACTTTCTTTGTGATAAAGTCTTAGGCAACTAGCTGGCCAAATTATAGCAAATAAACGATTAGTTCTTGCAATTGGAACATTACTCTAGCACTTAAATATATTGAAAGTATTCCAAACATGAAATCATATTGATTCTACTATTCTTTTCATGGATGGCTTTGCTTTAGAAGTTTAGAAGGTGTGTATTACTATTAAAGGTCTTCAGCTAGCACTAAACAGCTTCATTCTAAACAAAAGTTTAAAGAGCGGAAAAGTTCTAAAAAAGCAGAGACTCACTGCTCTTCCATGTTTTGCATATTTTACACACATTGAATATCTTCCTAAGAAGTTTACGGTGTTGGAAAAAGAGGTGTTGAGCATTTTAATGCTTAATAAAAATTAAAAGTAGTTTTGGTTTTTAATGTGTCACTTTAACAAGGATAACATAGAGACCTATCTAGAGGCCCAGAAAGAGAGAACTTTATAACTTTGATCAACTAAACTAGATCACCCAAATCCAGCATTCACATGGAATTTGGAGAAAATATTCTTCAGAAATTACTTGTCATCCAAATAGAGACTCCCCAGCTTATGATGGTTTGACTTAGAGTTTTTCAACTTTATGATGGTGCAAAAGCAATACAAATTCAGTAGAAGCTGTACTTTGAATTTTTGTCTCTTCCTGGGCTAGCGATATGCAATATGTGCTACAATACTCTCCCATGATGTTGGACAGTGGCCGTGAGCCATAGTTCTGGTCAGTCACGCCATCATAACAAATGCTACACTTACAACCATTCCTTACTCATTCAACCATTCTCTTTTTCACTTTTTTTTTCTTAAGGCTATTATTTATTTGACAGAGAGAGAGGGGTGGGGGAACACAGTTGGGGGAGTGGGAGAGGGAGAAGCTGGCTTCCTGCTGAGCGAGGAGCCTAACTCGGGGCTCAGTGCCAAAGGCCAGCCTTAATGACTGAGCCACACAGGTGCCCCTATTTTCCACTTCCAATACAGTATTAATTAAATTATAGGAGATATATATATATATATATATATATATATATATATATATATATATTCAATACTTTGTTATAAAATAGACTTTGCGTTAGGTGATTTTGCCCAATTGTAGGCTAATGTAAATGCTCTGTGCATGTTTGAGGCAGGCTAGGCAAAGTTGTGATGTTTAGTAGGTTAAGTGTAGTAAGTGCATTCTCAGCTTGTGAAATTTTCAACTTATGATGGGTTTATAGGGACAGAAGTCCCAACATGAGTTGAGGAATATCTGAAATATATCAGGTGTGTTTGATTTTCTATGCATGAGCATAAAGTATATATGGGTTTGCAAAGAGTTTTTTGTTTTTTTGTTTTGTTTTTAATTATCCTTAGATGCCTAAGGAAGGATCACCCCAGCCATGATCTCCCTCACACATGCAAGGCACTCTATTCGGAAAGAAGATGTGACCAAGGATACCAGTTCCTCCTTCCTGAAATTAATAGTTACAACAAAATTGAAGTGACTTTGCTGCCCAACCATAGGAGGACCCAGATGACAAGAGGATGATGGTGCCAATATCTGCATTCAACTCTAGACATGAATCCATATGCAGAGCAAAATGTTCTGTTTGGAAAACACTAGTGGGGAAAAAGTGAACATATATTTCTCTTGCCAAAAATCTGTCAATATTACATATATTTTTAAAATATCTTAGCAGAGTAGAGAATGAAAAAAATAATTTTATCTGATTCAATCTCTTTCATAGAGAATGACAGTTACTTAGTTTTGGGGGTTCATTACAGAGGTTATCCCTGCCAAGGAGTTCTGGTCCCCCCACTTTCTCGAGGCACACCCTAACTTTCTGAGAATGTTAACTTCCACTTCCATTAACCTTCTAACATCTAATAGCCATGCATATTCTACATGGTAAAAGGTGTTTCTTAAAGTTCTGTTTGTGATTATTTAAATTTGTGGATTCACATTAAAAAAATGAAGCCAATGGCCCTTCTTTTCACTACATCTGTATCTTTGGGGTAAATATCCAGTAGTGCAATTGCTGGGTCATAGAATAGCTCTATTTTCAATTTTTTGAGGAACCGCCACACTGTAATGGCCAAACTGTGGAAAAAGCCAAGATGCTTTTCATCAGACAAATGGATGAAAAAGATGTGGTCCATATATGCAATGGAATATCACTCAGCCATCAGAAAGGATGAATACCCAACTTTTGCATCAACATGGATGGGACTGGAAGAGACTATGCTGAGTGAAATAAGTCAAGCAGAGAAAGTCAATTACCATATGGTTTCACTTACTTGTGGAACATAAGGAATAGCGTGGAGGACATTAGGAGAAGGAAGGGAAAAATGAAGGGGAGGAATCAGAGGGGGAGACAAACCATGAGAGACTGTGGACTCTGAGAAACAAACTGAGGGTTTTAGGGGTTGGGAAGGAGGGTGGGGGGTTGGGTTAGCCCCATGATGGGTATTAAGGAGGGCACATATTGCATGAAGTACTGGGTGTAAGAATGAATCATGGAACACTACATCAAAAACTAATGATGTACAGTATGGTGACTAACATAATAAGAAATAAAATAAAAATAAAAGGTAAAAAAGTGAAGCAGATTTCATCTCTGTGCTGAGATTTTTTTTCCTCTATAGATACTTCCTGGCCTCTATATAAAGGCAGATTGCTTATTAATATTCAGAATATTAACACTCAGAATGGAGGAAGATTTTTTTACTCCAAATGTGCCACTCAATAAAGAATATTTTTACGGTACTCAGCTGAGTACTTTTACTGACCCAGTAAAAGAATTAATCTGATTTGTTGAACTCAGTCTGTAAATTGAAAGTAAAGCTAATAGTAACAACAATAATTTTCTCCTGCCTTCTCCTCTTCCTTCTTCCCTCTCTTCCTTCCTCTCCTCCTTTCTTCTTTCCATGCCCTTCCTTTCTTACAACAAATAGAATACACCCTTCTAGAATTAGTGGAATGAGATAATAGCAATAAACAAGGCACAGCTTGTCTGCAGTTATGAAACTTACATCCTACTGTGAGAGAGAGATAATAAGCAAGTAAACACATATAAGTGATGTAATTATGGAGTGTAAAAAGTTTTACAAAAGAAATAAAGATAAAATGAGTTGATAGAGAGTGATAGAGCCTTGGTTACAGTGATCAGGGGAGGCCTCTTTGAATTAATCCTATTCGTTCACTCTGGAAAGCCAGAAGCAGCATTCACATTCTTAACAGAAGGAGCAAAAAAGATCCTGAAATAGGAAAATACATGTGTATTCCACAAGCAGCAGGCAGCCAGTGTGTCTGGAGCACAGTGAACAAGAGGGAGGTTAGAGAAAGCTGAGTGTGGAGAGATCATGCAGAGTTTGGGAAGCCATGGTCAATATTTATGGTCCTGCTTTTGATGCAGTGAGAAGCCCTTAAAAGTTTTTTTTTTTTAAATATTTATTTGAGCAGGGGGAGGCGGCAGAGGAACAGAAATCTGCAGCCCTACTCCATGACTCCACACTGGGCTGGATCTCACAACCCTGAGATCTTGACCTGAGCTGAAATCAAGAGTTGAAGGCTTAACCTACTGAGCCACCCAGGCACCCCACACTTAAAGAATTATAGTAGTTACATGACATGCTTTATGTTTTATAAAGTTCATTCTCACTGCTGTGTGGAGAATGGAAACGAAAGTAAAAAGAAAGATGAGTGAGGAGCCTTTTGGAATAACCAGAGAACAACGTGGTCTTGGGAAAAAAGGCAGAGATGAGTACTCCTAGCTCTAGTAAGAGTGGGGAGAAAAGGATCAGCAAGAATTTGCTTTTCCTGTCCTGGACAAGAGTTAAGGTCCTATGCCAGTAATAAATGTTTGACAAAAAGCTCTCTGGAAAAAAACAGAATACATACACAGACAAATGCACACATGTGCACAAACATTCATTATAAAATTTTCCTGAAAATTGGTGAAAGTGTATATGCAGCCAAGTTTAGAACATTTTTAATAGATATATAACATCATGAGAGGTGCAATTTATTCATCTCTTTGGTGAGTCATCTCAAATTAGTCATATTTCATCTAGTGATAATTACAAATTTTGGAAAATGTTTAGCTATATTTTTGTGATTAACTATAGTAGGTTATAAGTATGTTGAAAATAGAAAAAACATTAACTATGAATAAAACACCTGTTTTCATAATCTTAAAACATTGCATTTCATACTTTAATAAAATAAACACATAGAATTTCAATGTTTGTGTAGACAAAATGTAAGTATCTGCATCTGCTTATCTCTGTTGATTACAAAAATTTTAAATTACAACAAGGTAAGGTTTCCAGTTTTTATTTTTAAATGACAATTATTTTTAGGAGCAAAAAATATTTTTATGGTGACTCTTCCTATACAGTAAAAAAATTCTAAATAATACTTCCATATGCCTTGATTAGTTAATATTAGAAGAATATGCAGCATAGAGGTGCTAGCAAAAAGTTTCTTTTACAAAAAAGCCTTAAAAATGAGTGTATTTAAATACTATTTAAATTTGAATGGCACACATTTATGTTTATGACAGCCTATATCAAACATGGAAAACAAAACAAATAATAAAAACCAACTGTCTTGAAATTACTACAAAATTACAGTGTCAGTGGTCAAATAGAATTAAATATAGACTATCTCGGGAAATTCACTGACTATAAAAATATTGATCCTATTGATGTTTGTTTGCATTTAACTCTTCATGTTTTAATAGTTCTAAGTAAGAGAAATTGTAGTTGAAATCTATCAAACCCATGTTTGGGAGATAAACCAGCATAAATGGAAGTGTCTTTAAATTTTAGGATGAAGAAATGGTTTGGTGATTACATTTGTTTTTCAAAAAACACTGATGTCCTTTAACAGATGAATGGATAAAGAAGATGTGTGTGTGTGGGTGGGAGAAATATGTGTGTGTGTATATATGTGTGTGTGTGTATACCAGAATATTACTCAGCCATCAAAAAGGATGAAATCTTACCATTCACAATGATGTGGATGGAACTGGAGGATATTATTCTAAGTGAAATAAGTCAATCAGAGAAAGACAATTATCATATGGTTTCACTCATATGTGGAATTTAAGAAACAAAACAGAGGATCATAGGGGAAGGGAGGGAAAAATAAAATACAGTGAAATCAGAAAGAGACACAAACCATAAGAGACTCCTAACTATGGGAAACAAACTGAGTGTTTCTTGAGGGGAGCTGGGTGGGAAGATGAGGTACCTGGTTATAGGCATTAAGGAGGGCACATGATGTAATGAGCACTGGGTATATATGCAACAGACGAATAACTGAACTTTATATCTGGAACTACTGATATACTAAATGTTAACTAACTGAATTTAAATAAAATAAATTTTTAAAAAACACTGATGTATGACAGAAATCACCTTTTAGGAAAATATTGATGAAGTGCTGATAATAAACATAGAGAAGTCTACCTCTAAATATAAAAGTTGCCTTTTTTTTTTAGTTTTAAAATTGTTTTATTTAACCAGTATATACAAAATATTATTTCAAAGTGAAATAAAAATAAAATTATTAAGTTAATTTACATTATTTATTTCATACTATGTCTTTAAAATCAATTATATATTTTATACTTAAAGTATATTTCAATTCTGACTAACAATGTTTAAATCTCTCATTAACTACTTGTGGCCAATAGTCACTGTATTGGACAGCATAGTTATTTACCATGGAGGTCATCAGTAATTGCCCAGAGATATAAAGGAGTATGATTAACAAGTATTCTCTTTACTATCTTCCTCAAGTAAAATTACAATTGATGTTAATCAGTCATAATTGCCCAACATGTTGAGAACATGTTTGTGTTTTATAAAAGTAAAAAAGCATTATTTTACTTGATTTAAAATTTGTATAACTGTTCAATAGAAAAAAAAACAATGCAAAAATATGAAGACAAAGTTAAAATAAGTGAATATCTATAAACCAAAGAGAACCAGTTAAGTGTTTTTAATATTTTGGTTGATATCCTTTCTGACATCACTGTGTGGATATAAACTATTCATATATTTAATTTCTAATATTTCATATGTAAAATACATGAATTTGTGAATATTTACATCTTTTTTCCCAATAACTTTGTAATCTTTATTTTAAATTCTCTTTTTTATATTTCCTTTCAAAGATATATATATTTTTTTTAATTTTTATTTTTTATAAACATATTTTTATCCCCAGGGGTACATGTCTGTGAATCACCAGGTTTACACACTTCACAGCACTAACCATAGCACATACCCTCCCCAATGTCCATTACCCCACCCCCCTTTCCCGACCCCTTCCCCCCAGCAACCCTCAGTTTGTTTTGTGGGACTAAGAGTCACTTATGGTTTGTCTCCCTCCCAAACCCATCTTGTTTCTTTTCTTCTTTTTCTACCCCCCTGGTCCCCCATGTTGCATCTCCACTTCCTCATATCAGGGATATCATATGATAGTTGTCTTTCTCTGATTGACTTAGTGAAATAAGTCTATCATGCTTAGTGAAAAAAGTTGCCATTTTTATTAAATCCCTGGGAATGTCTATTTATTATAACCTATTCATTAAAATGCATTGTTTATCTAATTTCATTAACATAATATTAAGTTTATAAAGTTATATCTAAGCTGTTGGTTACTGACATTGTGTAGGCTCTTAGTGAAGACCCTCAGGAGTAATTTCCAGACCACAAAACCATCATGCCACCCAGTATGTTTAACAATAAACTTGACTAGAATATCAATGATGCACAAAATCAGTGCTGAGATCTGTTAGGAAAACCAGTTTAACAGCTTTCCCTATAATGTGAATCCCCAGACAGCACTACCTAAGGAGCAAATATTTGCTGTTCCTTATTGATATGTAGAATCACGGATTCTCTGATTCTATTTTGTTTTCTGGAGTACATATAAATTAGGTAAATCAATGTTAAAATGACACATGGCCAGTCATGGATAAAAATAACAAAATTAGAGTCATAACACTCCGCAATAACTTAAAAATCACCTTCCAATGCAGCAGTGGTTTTCCTTGCTTGTATTTTCAAGACCTCCGTCCACCCCTGTTTTAAGCTATTTTCTTTAGGACTTCATCATGTTTCTTGGGAGACTATTTCACACTCTATTAGTTGCAGTCAATTTCATCGCATTACTTGAAGTATAAACACCCACAGTTCTTTGCATCTCTTGTGAGCACATTTCTTCCTTCTTGGTATTTAATAACCTGTAGCCTGGCACTTGAATTAGGGGATAATTTTTCCCCTTCTGGCAATATGGTTTTAAGCAGGGAAAGCTATTTTTCTATTTTAAATTGCATTTAATATGGAGATAATCTGCCTATCTATTTTGTATCAGAAAAATTATCCAAAACTTGGATATAAGGCAAGTAATTCAAAACATATCCTTTCAGTATTGTAGAAGGGCAAACGTCACCCAAGGACTGTCCAGGAGGATGTGTTTAGTGGTTAGTCCATTGGATTGTTTATTATTAATTAAAGATCCCAGATTTAGTGAAGTTACTTGCTAATTTATAGATTTTCTATCCAATGAGGATGAAAATTCTTTCTATCTGTTAGAACATGTAACTCCAAAGATTTATGACTTATAAGACATTAGAGAATATTTTTAACCAACTCAGCAATTTTATATTAAATTTTCTTTGATAAATTGCCAACAAATACTCTAACCTCTTTTTTTTTCAAATACCCTAAGTTTTAAAGTGCTCTTTGAATCAGTCATATCTTACCAGTCCCTTCACTAAATAATTGGTTAAATAAAATCATTGACATGTTTATTTTATATTTACCTGAGAGTCATGATTTTGTTTTTTTTCCTTAAATTCTCTGTTTTTTTCCCTTAAATTATGACTTCAAGTCATATGAGTAATAAGTTAAAGACAGAGAACCTATTCAGCTTCTTGCTAAAAAATTCAAACAGTGGACTAAGGCTATAATATTACTATTGCAGGGGAAGAGTCTGGTTGAATCTGCCTATAATATATATCTCATTCTTCTTTAGCTATTGCTCTTCATGTGTTTTACAGTTGGCAATATGTCAAATGAACAAAAAATTACTTTAGGAATGTGATATAACTTCATTAAATACATTTATATTCCTAAGACCTTATCAAATATTCTTTCCATAATAATTTATGTATATTTTATCTCTATATGTATCACATACAAATAGTGACTTATTTAATAAAACTTCCAAATGCATATTAAAAATTTTGCTAACTCTATGGCCTTGAGAAGATATTTATATCTATTGAGACAGTTTTCATTTTTTAATTAAGAATAATATGCTCCCTACTTCTAAAAAAATTTGTTCCTAAATCAGCACCAAAACATAGGTTCTATACTAGGTTGATTGAGTATCATTATATCTGTCTGTTCAAAAATATCATTTATTGTGATAAAGAATATCAAATATGAAGAAAAACAAAGTATGAATTAGCAGGTAGAATGAGTTGAAAGGTGAAATATAAAGCAACAAAAAGTGGGATATCATATTAAGTTAATAATTACTTCTGATACTTGCCACAAATACAGCAACTATAAAACTGCACTCAGCCTTAGAAGCAAATGTGAAGTATTAAAAAAAACTGAAAAAGTATCATTTATCCTGAACTCAAAGTAAAATAAGAAATCTCTACAGATATCATTAGGATGCATATCAGTATATCTTATTTTACCTAGAAATAGTTGCTGCAGGTATTCAAAAGATATCTATATGTTAATTGATGATTTAAATATTGTCTTTGGGCTCCTTCAATAAATGGTGTGCATTTGGATTGTTTACTTAGAGGGAAAAGTTAAAGAAAGGACATTTATTTTTTGCCTGGGTGCTACTTCAGAGAAATCACTTCCAGATGCCTGGAGATATAAAATATCTTAATTCCATTTCAGGGATAGATGGATCAGAAGTAAATAAAAGCCATTTCCTTTAGCCACTTCCCCAACACCAACTAGTCAGCCAAGCCCACAATAATGGGTGTCAATGGGTGTCATAATTAATAAAGATTTTAGATATAAGACTCCCAACTCAGTCTCAAGTCCCCAAGTATATTGGATCCCTGATACTAAAAATATCTAGCAAGCTGGGTAATTGCACTTAGGACCTCAAATATCTTCTGTAGGTGTTTTAGTAGAAAAATGATATTCTTCTCCAAACGACATAAATACAAAACAAAAATCCTCCTAGGAATGCTTAAAAAATCTACCCTCTTCTCTGTGCTGTAAGTATCAGAGATGACATGAATTGGCTGATAGTAGTAGAAATTAGCAACAGGGTTAATTTTACAGGGTGTGATTATAAAAAATGTAAACAGAAATCAATGTTTGAGTTGAAATTTTATAAAACAAGAAAAGATCATAAGCCTAAGAATTTATGAGTAGTCTATGAAAATAGTACCCAAATTCTCTTCTCTTGATAAGTCTTATGAATAATCCAATTTAGAAAATGAGCAAAATACATGAATAGACATTTTTCAAAAAAAGTCATACAAATGACCGACAGATACATGAAAAGATGCTCTCACTCATCATTAGGGAAATGCAAATCAAAACTACAAGAGGTCACCTCACACCTGTCCGAATGGCTAAAATCAACCAAAAAGAAGTACCAGGTGTTGGTGAGGATACTGAGAAACAGAAGCCCACTTGCACTGTTGGTGGGGATGCAAAACGATACAACCACTCTGGAAAGCAGTATAGAGGTTCTTCAGAAAGTTAAAAATAGAACTACTGTATGAATTCAGCAATTGCACTATGGAGGTATTTACCCAAAGAATACAAAAATATGAATTCAAAGGAACACCTATACCCCAATGTTTACTGCAGAATTACCCACAATAGCCAAATTATGGAAATAGCTCAAGTGTCCACTGATTGATTAATAGGTAAAGGAGATGTGGTGTTTACCTTGCCATTTTCAATCATGTGGATGGAACTAGAAAGTATTGTGTTAAACAAAATAAGTCAGAGAAATGCAAATGCTGTATGATTTCCTCCTACATGCAATTTAAGAAACAAAACAACAAGCAAACACAACACAACAACAGAGGGAGGCAAATCAAGAAACAGATCTTAACTATAGACAACAAACTGATGGTTACCAGAGAGGTGGGGGGTGAGGATGGGTAAAAGAGATGATGGGAATCAAGGAGTGCACTTGCTCTGATGAGTACCAGGTGTTGTATGAAGGGTTGAATCACTCACTATCTTGTATACCTGAAACTAATGTCACACTGTATGTTTGCTAACTGGATTTTTTTTTAAAACTTAAAAAAATAAAAATAATTATTTATAATAAACAGTAGCATATACTCAGAATTATGTCCAAATCATATGTGCAGAGTTCAAGGAGTTATCACAAAAGAAACATACAAGTGTAATCACCATGAAAGTCAAGAAAAGTACCACTTAAACTACACCAGAAGCTTCCCTCATGCCACTTTACAATTGCTACCCTTTCTTCCTCCCCAAAGATAACCACCATCCTGAATATTAATAGTCTTGATTAAATTTTCCTATTTTTGAGTTTCAAATAAATGGAAACACACAATATGTATTTTTAGCACACTATGTATTGTTTAGAAACAATGTTTCTTTCCCTCAAAAACTGTTTGCTGAATTCATCTATACTATTTCTTTACCAGTGATTATTTCATATTTATTGTTATATAATATCCTAAAATATGAATATATTACACTTTATCCATTCTACTACTGATGGGCATGTAGGTGGTTTCCATTTTGGAGCTTTCAACATTTTTGTTCATGCTTTGTGGGTAATGTGCTCACATTTCCATTGGGAATATACTTAGGAATGGAATTCTTAGATTATGGGGTATATTCTACTAAGTAGTATTCCAAAATGATTAAATAATTTATAGTTCTGTCAGGGATTGTGCCACATCATTTGAGGTCTTGGTACTATCAATTTTAAAATTTCGCCATTGTGGTTAATGTATAGATATTACATTGAGGTTAAATTTCCCTGATGAGTAATAAGGTTGAGCATCTAATACATTTATTGGCCATTTATATATCTTCTTTAGTGAAGAGGTAATCCAATCCTCTCATACATTTTCTGTTGGATCATCTGTCTC
The DNA here is from genome assembly GCA_004024625.1 of Mellivora capensis. Lineage (NCBI taxonomy): Eukaryota > Metazoa > Chordata > Mammalia > Carnivora > Mustelidae > Mellivora > Mellivora capensis. The sequence goes on along the minus strand of PISX010020584.1, from coordinate 14,448 downwards.
ATTTTTATTTATTTGTAGGAGATCTTTATATGTATTGGACATGAAACTTTCAACTGTTATATATGTTGCAAATATATCCCCCTACTCAATGGCCTGAATTTTCATCCTCTTAATAGTGTCTTTTGATAAATAGAATTTTTAAAATTTTAATGAAATATTACTAATAGCTTTTTTTTTTTAAGATTTTATTTATTTATTTATTTATTTGATAGAGATTACAAGTAGTCAGAGAGGCAGGCAGAGAGAGAGAGGAGAGGAAGCAGCCACTGAGCAGAGAGCCGATGTGGGGTTTGATCCCAGGACCTTGAGACCATGACCCGAGCTGAAGGCAGAGGCCTTAACCCACTGAGCCACCCAGGCGCCCCACTAATAGCTTATTTTTAATGATGTTCATATACTATTTTATAAACTTTCCTTAAAATTCTCTATTATTATCTTCAAGAAGTTTTATTGTTTACCATTCATATTTATACATATAATCCACCTGGAATTGAACTTCATCTATTGAGTCAAGTAGTGGATTGAGGATTCCATCACCCCACCCCCCACCTTTTTTGCATACAGGCTTGGCCCAGAATTATTCCCTGATATAAACCACTCTCACTATTTTGCAGTTACATCTTTATCATAAATCAAGAGTCACTGTATGTGTGTATATCTATTCCTGAACTCTATTCTATTCTATTAGTCTATCATTGTGCCAGTTTTATGTTTAGCTTGGAAATAAATACTGGTATCTGAGCTTGTTCTATTTTAGGGTGAGCCTAGCTATTATTTTAACATTTTCATAAATTTACTCAATGTGTAAATTTTCATAAACATAACTTATAGAATTTTAGTTGATAACACACTAAACCTTTATGATTTCCCACAAACCAGTGTGTAGCAGGAAAGGCAGGTGACTACAACTGAATTTATTGAAAAAGAGCCAGAGATAACTTATTCCCATTCTTTATATTCAATGGGTGAGCTCCAACAACTGACAATAAGTGAAGAGATACCACCTCAGACCCTTTGGCTTGCTTTGTCTCTGAGGAAAAAAAAAAAAAAAGTCATTCCCATAATCTTTATCTGCTCCCTATCCCTCTTTAGTGAACAATAAAATTTGGACATAGACCAAAGAGTACCATTAGATGTAACAGATTCAGATTCTGTCCCAAATTTGTCATTCTGAGGTATATAACGACTTCATTGACTCACTGGATTTCATTTCTTTTCATTATAAAATTACCAAGGTCAATTCTATATTTCCTAAGACCATTTACTTCTATTAAAAACAAACAAACAGCTCTATTCTTTTAAGATAACTCTTAACTTTGGTTTTTTTTTTTTAATTTTTTATTAACATATAATGTATTATCCCCAGGGGTACAGGTCTGTGAATCGCCAGGTTTACACACTTCACAGCACTCACCATAGCACATGCCTTAACTCTTAACTTTGTTTTAAAGATTTTATGTTTTAAAGATATTGAATAGGGTGGTGGTTCTACTCCTTAGAATACAGAAACACACAAAAAAGCCAATGTTCTCATTCTAACAGAAAATTTTAAAACATGGATAAAGTACAACATAGAAATTTGTTACCTCTACTGAGAAATAGGCTCAAGTCACTGAAACAAGACACCGAATTGACTTACCAGTCCAAAAGATGGTGAATGGTAGTTAGTGATATATGCCATCATTTACTCTTGCCTCTTCAGAACTTCTTAACTTGTTAATTAGAAACCATATCCAATTAATCTCAACTGAAGACATCCATAATTGAAAAACAAGGATACAAGGTGGTAGACTCCTAAAAGTATATGGAAACACATTATGTGTTAAAAAAAAAAAAAAGCCTAAAGACTATTTGAGAAAAAGAAATTAATATCCAAATATGTTTTTATGAAATGTTTAATACATATTAAGTAACCAAAAGATATGTACAAAATTTGAATTAAATGGTTTTAGAAATGTGTATTTCATTTATTTTTGTGAATGAGAGTGATCTTATCTTTCTGAGGGCATCATTTTAACGAGAGACTGTATGAAAATATAGGTACAAACATTTAAAAAAAATCACATGGAGAATATTTATTCCCTGAAATTATTGACCATATTTGGGGTGGTTTTAATGTTCTTTTTGTACATCTATATTGTTTACCATCACAAGGCTTTGATGAAATGCATACTAAATATGCCATAATAATTATATAAAAGTTCTGTCAAATCTCACTGTGCTTACTAAATCATGTATCACCAATGTTATGATTTGCAGTAATAAAGTTATGCTATGGTAACTTTTTTGGAACATTACAGCATATGGTGCCAGATGCCAAGGGCATACTAATTAATGAGAAAATTAGCACATTGATATTAGATCACCGTAATATGTGTACAGACAAAGCTTAAAATGTAACTCCAAAGGCTGTTTTAAATTTTAAGGTTAATGTTACACAAAATTTAATATCTTTAATAGCAATATACAGATAAAATATTCATGGTTTTTGAACAGTAAGAATATAGAAAGTATGTTAGTCTAACTATTCTTTCTTTTCCCTTTCAGATAAGAATTAGGCTTAGAAAAAGCAGTACTTCATATGCTATGATCAAACAGGCTGATCAAAAGTATTTTTAGCATTCCACTGGATACTCTAGAATAAGAACAGATTTCAGGGTGAAGTCGTCTATAGGTCGAACAGGCACTAATCCCATCTTTTTGCCTCAGGCCTCCTAAGTGAAGAATAGAAACTGGCTGAACAGCCAAAAGGCCTCCCAGTCGATGGTCTTCCTGCCAATATCAAGCAGTCTCCATTACTAACCAATTTACACTTATACAGTTCAAGTTTTTATAATAAAATTGCTACCACTTTACATTTCTATAGGCTTTAAATCTTTACAAATTACATACTGATACAGAAGTTAAAAGCCTAAGTTCTGGAAACACACTGGACAAATTCCCAGGGATAAATTCCAACTCTAGCACTTGCAATCTTTGTGATTTGAGGGAAATTATTCAAACTCCTGTTGGTTGCAACCTTCTTCACGTGCAGTGGAAATTATTACAGTGCCTACTTCAAAGGGCATGTAAGAGAATTACAATCCATGTCATGTACACAATGCCTGGCACATAAAAAGTACTTGATAAATGTAATTATAATTATTTGCCCTTATTACAGATGAAGAAATTTGAACAACATGGGACATCAAATGGCTTTCCAAAGGTTATAGAAGTGGTAAGTTGCAAAACTGGGGAGCTCAAGTCCAGGACCCAAAGCTCCAAATCTTCAAAGCTTCTCATTGCTCTCCCACTACTTGATACAGAGATGGACAAAAACAACTTGGGTTTGTTCAATGGAATGTATCAGAGTCAAGTTTATCAGAGTTTATGTTTAGTGATTATTTTCAAGCTTCATTTGACTCTGTGAGCATAACACACACAACATCTTAGGGGTAAATACCCCAGAACTCTTTCTAATTTTCCCCAAATTGTAAACTCAGATATGCACCCAGCAAGCTGCACTGCTGATAACAGCTGTTGAAACATTGCTACTCGAAATCCAAAGAAAAGGGGCTTGCCTCTTTCTGTGGTCAGTGTTGGAGTCAGGGCCCAACACTTGAGAAAACTTGAGTAAACAAGTGTGGAGTATTTCATCTTTGTTGCAAAATGTAAATCTTTAAGAATAAAACTAAACACTACAACTATGTACTTTAACCTATAGGTCTTCAGTTTTGTAGGTCAATTCTTTGCAACTAAACAACACAAAACTTCCCACTTTAAAAAGTAGAAACAAACAAACAAAAAAAAAAACTGAAAGAAAAAAATAATTCTACCTACATTAGCTCTCTAGGAGGCCACTTCCCTGTAGTTTTCAGGTAGATTTGATCCCCTATCCCCAATTTTCACAGCTGTCAACTCAACTCTTATTTCATACATTTTATTTCCTTCCAAAGATCTTAAGTTTACAATTTCAGGAAAATAAAAGATTCTTCGTTGGGAATACTGAAATCATCAACACTGCCCACCAGAGAACAAAAAAAGTTCTCAGAAAACTGCTTGCTGAGGCAGGTTCAGAAGGAATATTTGAGAACTGTCCTGCAAATTAAAAGAATGAGGCCCAAGTGACCTACATCAAGTGAGATATTAAAATATACTTAATATACAAATCCAAAAGCATGACCACTAATAGAAATAGAACCATGTCATCCTTGTTAAAAACATGAAAATCATTAGCAGATTTCATTGACTCTTCAATGACCCTATAAAAGTAGTTTGAACCTAAAGGAGTAAATCTAATTTTGAACAGTCATTACCACTGATAAAACGGACTCTTTTCTAAATGTATATGTATTATCTCAAATGCAAAGAAAAAAAATTTTTTTTGCTTTCTCTCTCTTCTTCCCTACATTTTATTTTCTCGTTCATGCTTTGTGTGTAAAATCTAATAGCTTATTTTATAAAACGTCTTAAATGCCAACTAATCCATGAGCTGGCTAGTCTGAGTTAATGAAAAAAAAAAAGGCCCTGAATTATATATTTTCAGAATGCAGTTTTACTACTTTTCAGTACAGAAAATGTAATTCACTTCAAAGTACAACAACCACCACAAAATCTACACATGCGAAAATCTTTCTGAACGCTCAGTGAGGAGAAAGATTTAGGAACATCTGCCTCCACTTCTGGTCTCCTCAACTAAAAGGAAATAATATGAGATTTGTAACCATAAACTCATGTTGCTTCTATTCAGTCTCCAAGACTCAATATGTTTAGTGAAATTGCATAGTTACTTTGATGCCATTACCTTAAAAAATGTTGTATTAATTTTTCTCTTAATCTTTAAGAGAGAAACAATGTATCTTATATTCACGGGTAGCAAATAACATAAATATCCATACCATGATAATTACAGAAACTCTCATCACATAGTTTGACTCAATTTTTCCTCTATTAGAGACTTATGATATTTTATGTCACTGTCTAGTAGTCAAAACAAGAAATTCAAATAGGTTCTGAGAACAGTCTTTGAAATGCTGATTGCCAGTAAATTAGTTACAATGTTAAGGTTTAAATAACTGAAACAAATCATTCTAAGGAAAATACAATTGATTTAGAATATCTTTAAAATATGGTAGGTATATTAGCCAGAAAAGACATTGAGCTGATAGTGAGAGACCGCTCAACACAGTGGCTTACACATGATCGTGTTTCTTTGTCTCTTACATAAAATAATCCTCCAGTCTTTGTGGTTGGCTTCTACCTGCACTTTTACCTCACAGTTATAAGATGGTTTTAAAGCTCTAATCGTCACACTCACAGCCCAAGCAGGAAGAAGAACAAAGTGGGTTTTCTTAGATGTTCCATTAAATATTTTTCTAGCTTTATTCATATATAATTGACATAAACAATTAATTTTAGGTGTACAATGATTTATGTATATATCATGAAATGATCACCACAATGTCTAGTTAACACACCCATCACCTCACATAGCTACAATTTTCTTGTGATGAGACTTCAAAACTTAGTCTCTCAGCAACTTTCAAATGCACAACTATAGTCACTGTGCTGAATGATATATCCCCCAAATTTAATTTATCTTCTAACTGGGAGCTGTCAGAGTTTTACTTATATCTCCTGAAAATCTTATTGATAGAAGAGAAACTGAAACTTGCTGTTGTCATTTATTGAGCACATCACCATTCCAAACAATAGATCTTCTGTTACTCAGGAAAGGGATAGTGGATGGTTAGTAAGCATCTAGCAGCCTCTTTCCTAGGCCCAACTGTCACCAAGCTTCTTTGTGAACAAGAGAAGTAGATAACCAGAAGCATTAGATATTCGCTTTAAGGGAATCTGTAAAATATCCTTACTAGAGACCTTGAAATTAGGAGACCTTTAGTAGACATAAATTTCTATAATTTATTTCCTCAGACATCTGGTACAGTGTTAAATTGATATATTACATATACAAAAGAATTAATCCCTATGCAGTAAGATAGTAAATAACATATGTATGAGGCAAAATGGAATGAAGCCAATTATATTTGATGGATTAAAGGAAAAACTACCTGAGATAGTTAAAAAAAAAAAAAAACTTTCACAATGAAAATGGACTTGGAGCTGGATATTTATATATACATTTAATATATTCACAGAAACAACTTTAATCTATAGACAATATTCTTGGTTGAGAAGTTGACCCATTAAGTTATTTTAGCCTATTTTGTTTTTACTTATATATTTTTAAGTAAGTTCACACCCAACATGTGGCCCGAACTCACAAACCTGAGATCAAGAGTTGCATGGTCTACTGAATGAACCAGCTCGGCACACTGATTTTAGCCTATTTTGAATGTCTTTTCTTAACCCCTAATCATTCCTCAATCCAATGTGATCAGCTCTCCACTCTCACCATCCTACTCATTGTGATCTTGGTAGTTCAATTCATTTTAACAGGTATTTATTCAACCACTTGAGGCTAATCTAAATAAAAAGTCCAATGGATATTTCTATTTATATGACTCTCTCTTCAACCTGTGGTATTATTATTTTGTATTTTTATCCTTTCATTCTACATTCCTTGAATGTCTGAAAATTGTTGGGTCTCAGTGAAGAGAACCCACTGCACTCCTCAAAACCACCTTCTTCCTTGTCCCGAAATAAATAACCAACCAAATACTACATTTCTGTCATCTTGAATTTTTACAACTACCCTTTTTAAAACTTATTGAAACTGTTTCTTCAGTTGGCTTCTATTGTCTTTCAGTACTTAATCAGGGGACTGCCTGTGTAAACTTTTGGATAATGTTTTCTATTTCAAGGTTCAATAGAGAAAAGGAGCTATTAAGTTTAAATGAACAAAGTTTCTTACTAAAATGGAGATTCTTCCAAGAAGGAAAGGATGGAAGGAAAGGATGTTCTGAATTGATTCTGAAATTGTTCTGAAAGGATGTTCTGATCACTGTGAAGAAGTAATTAAGTTTGGCATATGTGATGCCCTTTGTGATCATTGAAATAACAGCAAGGGCAAAGACAATTTCAAAAATTAAGATCAGGTCTCTATGGATGATAAACTAGAGATAAGAACTACAGAATGCAAAATGGGCCAGTGCTAAAAGTTAAGGAAATGCAGTGAATAAAGGCAGTCAGTGGGCAGTTCACTTAGATAGCAACATATAATAGTGTAATCTATTACCAGCCACCATTCGCTTCAATGGTACTCAGTGATTCACTAACGAAAATTCATACCTGATTTTGGGAATAGAGTAACACGGTCTTTTTCTTTCTTTATACCTTTGCTGTGGGACATTTCAACCACATCCAGAAGTTGTATAAAGTACCGCAAAATAATCCATTAACCACACTTCAATAATTAGCAGCTAATGGCCAATCTGGTTTCCTCTAGATCCAATGTCATACTGACCAGATTATTCTGGAGCAAATACGAAATAGGATATCTATAATTATTTCAGTATTTTTTCTGTAAAACATAAGAACTCTTGGGGCGCCTGGGTGGCTCAGGGGGTTAAAGCCTCTGCCAGGCTCAGGTCATGATCCCAGGGTCCTGTGATCAAGCCCCACATCCGGATCTCTGCTCAGCAGGGAGCCTGCTTCCCTTCCTCTCTCTCTGCCTGCCTCTCTGCCTACTTGTGATCTCTGTCAAATGAATAAATAAAATCTTTAAAAAAAAAACACAAGAACTCTTTCAAAAATATAATCAATATACCATTAGAATTAAAAATTTGACAAAATTCCTTAATATGAACAAATATGCAGTATTTACATTTCCTGATTGTCCTGATAGTCTCAAAGAATTTTAACAAATATTTGTTCAAATCAGAATCCAAATAAAGTCCATACAGTGCAATTAATAAGAATGCCTGTCAAGTCCATTTTAATTTATAGACTCTCCCTAACTCTACTTAATCCTTACAATTTATGTGTGGAAGAAATGGAATCGTGTTTTCTAGAAACTGAATTTTGGTGATAGCATTCTGCAGTGCCATCTAACATGTTCCTCTGTTATCTGCATTTTCTTAAAAAATATATAGTTAAGATACAGAAGTGACACAGACCTAGATTTATTATCTTTTGTCAAGGATACTTCATATGTAGCAGTGCACATTAAATGGCATATAATGTCTGGCTGTCTTCTGTTTGGTCAAATACAATCTTAGCAGTCAGTGGTGCTCCATTACAAGATATATTTCTGCAAGGGTTGCAAAATGGTAATTGTTTTTTCTAATTCCATAACTTTGTCTTCGTTTTTTTTCTCCAGAATATTTCTAAAAAAGGAGCTTCCTCTTATCAACTATTTGGTGCAGATGGTATGGAAAATGCGGAATAAACACTTGATTTTCTTTTGTTCATGAGCATGAGCACAAGTTTATTCCTTAGCATTCCCCAAGTCATGAGGCAAGATAATTTTTGGTATTATAAACTCCTAAACATGTTTGATGTGTTTCTAAGTCATTGCCATTATTATCCTCAGTGCCCATTTTTGCCTAATAGGAAGCCTCTATCATACTACTTGAGTTTTTGTGACATGACATAATAGAGTTTTATTTTGCTTGCTTAAGAATTTCATTTAGGGGTCCCTGAGGGGCTCAGTGGGTTAAACGTCTGACTTTGCTCAGGTCATGATCTCAAGGTCCTGGGATCAAGCCCCACATAGGACTCCACACTCAGCAGATTCCCCGCTTCGCCCTTTCCCTCTGCCCGTCCCCCTGCTTGTGTGTTTTCTCTCTGTCTGGTAGATAAATAAAATCTTAAAAAAAAAAGTTTCAGGGTGCCTGGGTGACTCAGTCAGTTAAGCATCTGCCTTTGGTTCAGGTCATGATTCTGGGGTCCTCGGATTAAGCCCCACATCAGGCTCCCTGTTCCATGGAGAATCTGCTTCTCTCTCTGCCCTTACCCCAGCTCGTGTTCTCTCACTCTCTCAAATAAATGAAATCTTTAAAAAATTTCATTTAAATGATCTCATAATCTTTTTATGTCTGGATGTTTCAACTCACCATATCTACCATTTCATTGTAGAGGTTTACTTCATTGTATGACTATAACTTATACATTCAATCATTGTTGAAGGACACTTTGATGGCTCCAGTTCAATAAGGCAATTGAGGATTCTGGTTTGACAATTGTGAATTATCTTGTTGCTATGAAAATCCAAGCATATGTCTCTCTCTCTTTTTTTTTTTTTTTAAACAAATGTAGGTCTTCATTTCCCTTAAGTAACTGGGAATGGCTGGGTCATATAAGACTATTTATAACTTGCCAAGAGCAAACCACCTTTCTTTCCAAAGTGGTTTTTCCCCTTTTATAAAAACTATCAACAGCAACATGTGAGGTTTCTCACCTGCACAAGACACTGTCAATCTTCACATTTTAGCTATTCTAGAGAATGAGAAATGCTAACTCTGATTTTAATTTGCACTTCTCTGATGAGTAATTGAGCATCTTTTCACATCACTAGTGACCATTTTTGTAACTATTTTTGTACACTGTCTCTCTTGAACATTTTTTAGTATCTCTATTAAATTGTAAGATATTTATGTTTTCTATACAAGTGTGAATATATATGTATATCCATACATATGCATGGTCAGAGAATACTGAAAATCCAAAAAACATCAACAACTAAACCTCACATTTGTATCAATTTGTAATGGCCCATTATATCTTCTATGATATTGGTTTTGAAATCTGTTCTGTCTGATATTAATATAGCCACTCCAGCTTTCTTATGGTTAGTGTTTGCATTGTATATATTTCTCACAATTTAAAACCTTTCATGTCATTTCAGTGTTGTTCTTATAGACACTGTAAAGTTGAACCTTGCTTTATATCCAGTCTTCAAATCTTGAATATTTAAATCTATGTTTCAATTTTCATTTAATATGTTATTGATATGGTCAGTTTTGACTCAGATTGTTATAGGTTTTCTCACATCTGTCCTTAATTCCTTTCTCTTTTCTTGTTTTTTTTCACACACTGCTTTAATATTCCATTTTATCTCCAGTATTCGAGCACTAGGTCAATTTGTTCACTAGTATGTTGAAGTCTTCTCCAGTCTTTTATGCATACATATATATTTTTAAGATTTTATTCATCTGACAGAGAGAGACACAGCGAGAGAGGGAACACAGCAGGAGGAGTGGGAGAGGGGGAAGCAGGCTCCCCGAGGAGGAGGGACCCCGATATGGGGCTCGATCCCAGAATCCTGGGATCATGACCGGAGCCAAAGGCAGACACTTAACGACTAAGCCACCCAGGCGCCCCTTCTCCAGTCTTTTAAAACAACTGCCTGCTTGCTTATCAATTACTAGAAAAGAAATGTCCTATGACAATTATAACTATGTATTTCTCTAGTTCTAAGTGATATTTGGTGTTCTTCCACCATGTATTTTAAAACTGTTGTTAGTGTATAAGTAACTTATTACTAGGTTTCTTTGACAAGCTGAATCCTTTATCATTATCCTTTATGTTTGGTAGAACACCTGTTTGCAACATACTTCATCTGGTATCAGAATATCAGTTTTCTAATGGTATATCTATTTGAGCCTTTCATGTTTGTTGATAGTTTGTCCTATCCAGTCTTGTCTTTCTTTGCGATGTTTTATTTGCTGTCTTTTTTTGGAGAGGGCATATATTTTTTCTTATTTAGAAAGGTACTTATTTTTCTTCCAATTGTTATGTAGTGGTGACTTTATATAGTATTCTTCGTCCTTTCTATTTTATGTATTCGGTATTGGTTCCCCACTCTAAGCAATATGAGTTTATTAACTGGCGACCCTTTTTTCTTTCAGGCATTTAATCTGTAGCAATATCCTTTTTCTCTGTTAATTTCCACAAGGTAATAAGTAGACTATTCTATTTCCATATACCATTACTATTCTCATTTTTAAAAGGTGCCTATATTTTTACTACATGTACCCTTTATATTCTATACTGTCTTCCTTAGATCCATAATTTAGTTTCACAAGTTAACTCATACTCAATTCTCACTAAAATTTACATAAATGCTTTCCAGCCAATGAAGTTCATTGTCTATGTCTCGATCTTATGGAATCAACATTTATTTCCTGAAGGCCAGTTTGGCCAGATATAAAATTCTTAGCTTCCATTTTCCTTTCTTTGATTATCTTAAGAATGGTTTGCCATTTTCTTCCATCACAACATGACATCAAAAAGTCTGATAAATGCTTATCTTTTGTTTAAAAAGTATTTGGACATTTTGCTTGACTGCCAAAGTATTTTTTTAGATTATATCTCAAATTGTTTACGGCCATAGTGCCGTGAACGTGCCTAATCTTGTCAGGTTATATCTCAAATTATGCTTTACTGTTTTCCCTAAATACACTGTACATCTTTTCAATATATAGGCTTAATATTCTTTATTGAATTATAAATTTTAGTTATTTTTGTCCAGTGCTTTGGTTCTTACAAGAATCATTTTATTCACGTTTTATGTTCTAACCAATCATCTACATATCATTTACTCATTAATACCTTTTCTCCAATCTAAAACTCTTGCTTATTCCATTTTGTATTTATCTTAAGGTATTATCCAAGGTATTTGCTCTTTTTTGAATTCGAGTTTAAACTTATTTCCTAAATGATTTTATATTTTTAATTCTTTCATGAGTTATATCAAATTACTTTAGAAACCTTCCTTTTCTTCAAACATCTCTTGTCTCTGTTTAAATATGGTTGATTTACTCTTTTATAGATTTGTCTTAAATTATTTAAGCTCCTATTGCAAGACTACTTCAATATTTGTATGAATCTTTTTTTTTTTTTTTTTTTTTTTTTTTTTTTTTTTTTTTTTTTTTTTATTTCTTTTCAGCGTAACAGCATTCATAGTTTTACACCACACCCAGTGCTCCATGCAATGCGTGCCCTCCACAATACCCACCACCTGGCTCCCCCACCCCCCCACCGCCCGCCCCTTCAAAACCCTCAGGTTGTTTTTCAGAGTCTACAGTCTCTCATGGTTCATCTCCCCCCGTTTCCCTCAACTCCCTTCTCCTCTCCATCTCCCCATGTCCTCCGTGTTATTTGTTATGCTCCACAATATTTGTATGAATCTTATTCTGATCATTGTTATCTTTTTAAATGAGGGGTGGGATTTTATTATAATTGCTTTACATTGTTTATATTTTACCAAGATAGGTTTCCTAACTAATAGAGGAAGGTACACAAGAGTAGCTTTCCAATACTTAGGATTTTGTATTCTGTAAAAGATTCAAAAATATGGTTGTGAGCAATTTTGAGATCTGCCTCCTTTGCTCCCTTACCCCATCTTTTCTGGATATTTTCTTTCCTTGGTGTCTATCCTTCTCAGGTCATATTCCAATTTCAGCAGCATTTCTGTATTATAGGGCTTGGTATTGGAAAACAGTATCAGTTGGTTAGTTTAAGAATTTAATTGTCCAGTCTGACCCATAACAACTAACACTTCTGTAGTGCTATAATCATTCCTGAACTGAACCCTTGGAATTCTGCCCCCTTAGTTTAGGCTACTTTCCTGAATTTGGCCCACTGAACTTCCAATGCTAACTGTAATTCTGGGCTGCATTTCATGTTGTTGACTAAATTTATTGGTTTTCCTGCTATAAAGATCATCAGAAGTTACTTTTATTTCCTCTCTTCCTTCTACACAGCTAATACCAAGTGGGAGTTGGCTGACATATATTTTGGATTCTTGGTATTTATTTGTGAATATGTGCTTTTAAAATTGTTACCTAGTCCTGCCTTTTTGTTTTGCTTTATTTTTAATGGGGGGAGGGCGGTTTCCCAAATCTATATCACTGCTGATTTTTCTTACACAAAATATTCTTTTTTCTTTTGTCTGTATACCTGTATATATTTTAATGCTTCCACATCAACATCTATTTTATACTTCAGTTTCCTTCATAATTTTCTTCTTACATTATCTGAGTATGTGTTAAGGGGGAGGCTTATTAGCATGGGAGAAAGGTAAGCAAGATTAATAAGGGAGGTCATCACTTTGGTATCTATACTCACATCTTAACAATTTGAGATATAATCTAAAAAAAATACATTGGACTGTATTTTAAAAATATATACAGGTGTACTTTCCCCCTTAAAAACAGAAAATAGGGCACTTGGAAGGATACGCTATTTTTACTCAACATCCAAGAGCACATCGGGTAGACTATTAAGGACCACAGTAGTCTTCTGACCCCCACTGCCCCTCATTGCTTTTTTTTTAGGTAATTGGCAAGCAGACCAATTACCAAACAAAGTATACTCTTAAAATGTCCAATATAGATTGCGGTCAAGATGGCGGAGAAGTAGCAGCTGAGACGACATCAGGTAGCAGGAGATCAGCTAGATAGCTTATCAAACCGTTGCGAACACCTACAAATCCAACGGGAGATCAAAGAGAGGAAGAACAGCAATTCTGGAAACAGAAAATCGGCCACTTTCTGGAAGGTAGGACTGGCGGAGAAGTGAATCAAAAGCGACGGGAGGATAGACCGTGGGGGAGGGGCCGGCTCCCGGCAAGCGGCGGAGCAACGGAGCACTAAATCGGGACTTTTAAAAGTCTGCTCCACAGAGGGACATCGCTCCAGAGGCTAAACCGGGGTGAAGCCCACGCGGGGTCAGCGTGGCCCCAGGTCCCGCAGGGTCACAGAAGGATCGGGGGTGTCTGAGTGTCACAGAGCTAGCAGGTATCGAAGCGGGAAGCTGGCCACAGAGACAGAGCCTAGGAGTGAGCTCTCAGCTCGGGGTTACCTTGGACCGGTTGCGGGCTGGGTGAGCTCGGAGCGCGGCCCGAGGCAAGGGAGATGGGAGTAGCCAGGGCTTTTCTCTGAGGAGTGGAGGCCCGAATCTCAGCTCTTCCGGGCCGGAGACTAGGAGGCCGCCATTTTCATTCCCGTCCTCCGGAACTCTACGGAAAGCTTTCAGGGAACAAAAGCTCCCGAAAGCGAAACCGAGCAGAACTTAGCCCGGCCCCTGGTAAGGGCAGTGCAGCTCTGCCTCGGGCAAAGGCACTTGAGAATCACTACAACAGGCCCCTCCCCCAGAAGATCAAAAGAAATCCAGCCAAGACCAAGTTCACTTAACAAGGAGAGCAGCAGAACTCCAGAGGAGGAGAAAGCAAAGCGGGGAATTCATGGCTTTCTCCCCATGATTCTTTAGTCTTGCAGTTAATTCAATTTTTTCTTTAAAGGGCATTTTCCTAGGGTCTTTGCCACCCTTTTAGTATTTTATTTGCTCCTTCATATACTCTTATTTGGAAAAAATGACAAGGCGGAAAAACTCACCACAAAAAAAAGAACAAGAGACAGTACCAAAGGCTAGGGACCTAATCAATACAGACATTGGGAATATGTCAGATCTAGAGTTCAGAATGACAATTCTCAAGGTTCTAGCCGGGCTCGAAAAAGGCATGGAAGATATTAGAGAAACCCTCTCTGGAGATATAAAAGCCCT